>JAOPJM010370684.1:0-11527 GCA_027124095.1 Muusoctopus leioderma | reverse complement strand
AAACCCCCACTGTCCTTGCCTTTTGTATCGTCCTTAATGTTTTCAGGCCCTTGTGGCCAATAAAAGAAATCATTATACTCTATCTCTGTTTCTTATTTAATGTAACCCCAGCCCTTTTGTTTACATAATAAATGCATAAAAAAAAACAACGTCCTAGACAATTCACAATAGTGCCATCTTAAATCCTTGTGGTTGTCGTTATTTGAGATGTTTACTGTACTTGTTATATAAGTGATATAGAGAGAGATTTTAAGTAGTAAATTGTTAGCAATCAAGTTAATATTGATTTCTTACATTGGGACAACGAAACAGTCAATTAAAACAACCCCAGCTCTTGACTTATATTTTAGTTTATCAACCTTGAAAGGATTAAAGGTAAAGTCAACTTTGGTGAAATTTTAGCACAGCCCATAAAAAAGTGTAAATAAATAGCACAAGGCATTTTGTCCGATGCTTTACTGATTCTGCATATCCACTGCTTTTCTCTCAAGTTAATGTTGATTTGTAACTTTCTAACTAGGCACACACCTCAAATTTGGAGGAAACACACAGTCAATTATTTTGCCCCCTATACTTGACTGATAATTTTATGAACCTCCCAGAAGGATGAAAGGCAAAGTTGATCTTGGTGGAATTTTAATCCTTTCATAACGAAGCGTAACCAATGCATTTTGTCCAATGCTCTGCAGATTCTGCCAATCCACCGCATTTCTCTAAAGTAAATATTGATTTCTAACTAGGCACAACCCTCAAATTTGAAGGAAACAAACAATCAATTATATCACCCCCTGTATTGACAGATATTTTATTTTATCAACCTCCAGAAGGATTGAAAAGCTAAGTCGACTTCAGTGGAATTTGAACCCTGAATGTAAAGAAGCATAACTAAACACTGCAATGCATTTTGTCTGAGTTCTACTGATTCTGCCAATTAATATTAAAACAACTCAGGAAATAAAAATCTTGAATGCAACTGAAACATTTGGGAAACACATTAGAAAATATTTATATTCTCAAAATATTGATTTATTTTTAATCTAGATACCATTTGTCTGATTTATAGGAGATATCAAAGTGGGATATAGTATAGTTCCTGCCTATTCTAAAGGTGGTTGTTGTTGTTTGTTTAGCCCTAACTCAACTCTGATCAAGCAGACCTAAGATCAAAGGTGTTCTAGCCATGACCTTCTCATATTGTTCTAGCCATGACCTTCCCATATTGTGTACATTGTTCAATGTGTCGTTCATCTTTTTTTAAGACACTAAGGTGTGATTTCTAGCATGTTGAGTGACTGTGGAGAGGCTCCCTCATTGGTTTGTTTTCCAAAAGTATTGTAAGCTGAATTGAAGTGAAGTGGTTCCAAATATGAATTGAAACAATGCCACCTCTTACTCTAAATGCAGAGATAATGTTATATAATACAAATAATAATGATTTCTAACATGGGCACAAGGTCAAAAATGTTTTTTGTTGAGAGGTATAGTCGATAAAATCTACATTAGTAGTCTACACCTGAAGGATGAAAGGCAAAGTTGACTTCAGTGGGATTTGAACTCAGAACGTAAAGGGATGTAACTAAATATTGCAAGGCAATTTTGTCCAATGTTCTAATAACAATTTTGCCAATGAAACCTGTCATATTTAGAGTAAAGGAAATGAGAAGTTGTAATGGTGTCACGACTTTCCTAAGGACCTTAACAATGTTAATTAAAAGTAAATCCTCCAACTGGGAATTTTTATACTGGATTACAGACTGTTTGCCAAAAAACGCCCTCTGTTTTATAGTGCTTGCCCCAATATTATTACTAATGTCCTTCTTGAGCCTATGGGCCCATTAAGCTGGAGCTTATCCCGGCATCTGTGGCAAGACTGACCCCTGTCACAGGGATAACCCCCAGCTACTGCTGGTACTTATTTTCAGCTGACTTTACAATTATGAGCTCAAGTACCTAACCACTAGGCCATGCACCTTCACTAAATATATTATTACTATATTATTATTACTATATTATTACTAATATATTATTACTATATTATTATTGATAATAATTAGTTTGTTGTTTTTTTTCCATAGGAATGAAACTTTAGATTTTTACAAGAGTGTAATGAGAAATTTTGATATTCTCCCTTTTATAAAGGTATTAATGATGTAATTCAACTAATTCTAATTGGGAATTGAAATATGGCTATAAACTAGCATAGGCAAAGGACCAAAAATTTGATGAGAGGGTATAGTTTATTTAATTGATTGAGGCACTTGATTAATGCCTCAGCACAAGGCCAGAAATTTGGGGGGAGGGGAGCATTAGATTACATCAACTCCAGTACTTGACTGGTATTTTATTTTATCGACCCTGGAGGGATGAAAGGCAAAGGTGACCTCAGTGGGTGCCTGAAACATTCTCAGGTATTTATTCAAAGATGCCTACAAAGTATGCTATGTACCTGTACAAAATAAGTTATTGTTGTTGTTAATATTATTCATGTTAGAAATAATAATTATTATTATTATTATTAATAATAATAATAACAACAACAACAACTTAGTTTGTACAGGTACATAGCACACTTTATTGGCATCCTTGAATAAATACCAAGATAGATATCTGAGAATTATTCAGGCAATCGGAGATTATCAAGCTGAGACTGATAAGTCTTAAAATAGAAACTTTCTTTGGGTAAGAAACCCACCAACCTCCTCTGCTATGCTCATTTTTTTTTCTTTCCTATCTGTTCTTTTTTAAATATCTTTTTCCAGTTGTTTTGTTTTTATAGAATATAGATAAAATAAAAAGTATATACATAAAAAAAAACATGTATAAAAAAAATAGAATTGATTTTACTGGAAGTCACAACAACCTCTTTTGGTATTCTAAACCTTAGGACTGTTTTTTGACATTCATTTTGTTAAATCTTGCATGAATCGATTTAGTTTGCCAGAACATTTTTCATAATTCCTTCTTTTCGTATGCTATGTACCTGCGATATTTCTTCTGATTCTTTATGTTCTGAGTTCAACTTTGCCTTTCATCTTTTTGGGGTCGATAAAATAAAGTACCTGTCAAATACTGGGGTTCATTTACTCGACTTACCCCACTTCCAAAATTTCTGGCCTTGTGCTTATGTTAGAAACAATTTTATCTTTGGTTAGTTTCTGTTTAGCTTGTTATTGTTTAACCCTAGGTCAGTCTTGGTTGAGCACATCTATGTTTTAAAGGCATTCCAGCGATGTTAGTTCTGTCTTTCCCCTCGTCACAGTGCATCTGTGTCCTTGCGCTTTTAAGATGGTATGGTGGGATTTGAGGGAGATTTGGCTGCTTTTTTAGCAGGTCAACCAATCACATAGAGGCTTTCTTGTTGGGTCTCATTGTTGTTGTTTAGTCCCAAGTCAGCCCTGATCAAGCAGATCTATGGTCAAAGCTATTCCAGCTGTGACCATCACATTTTTTTTTGTATACCAGGGACAATATTGTTTAATGTATCTTTCTTTATCTAAGAAGATAGTGTGTAATTTGAGGGAGGTTTGGTTGCTATTTCATGCAGGTCGAATGGGCCCTTTATTACCTTGTTGTTGTTGTTTAGCCCCAGGTTAACTCTGATCTATCAGACCTATGATCAGAGGCATTCCAGCCATGACCATCCCATCCTTTTAAGAGTATCTACAGCTATGTT
This sequence comes from Muusoctopus leioderma, assembly GCA_027124095.1. Taxonomy (NCBI): domain Eukaryota; kingdom Metazoa; phylum Mollusca; class Cephalopoda; order Octopoda; family Octopodidae; genus Muusoctopus; species Muusoctopus leioderma. Next base: position 7,854 of record JAOPJM010370684.1, on the reverse strand, counting down.
ATCTAATGTGTCTTTTCCATTTTTAAGATGGTTGGATGTGATTTGGGGGAGATTTGGCTACTATTTCTAGTGAGTCAGGCGACCATGTAAGGGTTTCCTCATTAGTTCATTTTGTTGTTGTTGATTAACCCCAGGTCAGCCCTGTTTCTACAGGCTTATTATCAAAGGCATTCCAGCCATGACTATCCCGTATTTTTAGGCGTCTAAGATAACATTATTTAATGTGTTCTTGCCTTATTTAAGATGGTACAGTTTTATTTGTGGGTGATGTTTGGCTGCTATTTCTATCCAGTCGAGTGACTATGTAAAGGCTCCCTCATTTTTATTGCTACCATAGGTTCCATTTTCCTACATTTTTTTCATCCCTCCCTAACCTTATTTATAACATTTTACTCCTTTTATTATTAACAATCTATTTGTTAGCCTTTTTTCGATGACCAAACATCTTTTAATCCTGTCTTGTGTATTTATAAGTGGCAAAATTCTCAATTTTTTAAAACCATGTTTTAGATTTAGCCTATTCTTCAATCTCACATCATAAAAGTGATGTGTTGTCTCACAAAAGGTAACACCGCAAATGTCTGTCTGTCTGTCTGTCTGTCTACTGCTGTTGTTGTAAGAAGGGTTAGATTAACTGTTTAATGAATTGAAGCCGATATAACAGTGGAATTTATTAAGGTTAAGCATGGGTCTTGTGGTTAGAAGTTCGCTTCGCAACAACATGGTTCTGGGTTTGATCCTACTGCACGGTACCTTGGATTGCCTTGGATTGACCAATAATACCGTGTGAAGGAAATTTGGTAAACAGAAAATGTGCGCAAGTTTGTCATATATGTGTTTGTATTGGCGTGGAGTGAACAAAATTAGTTCAGCCAGTAAGATACCTTGCAGTATTTAGTTTCGACTAACTCCCTTTATACCAAGGATGACCTACCTTTCGTTTCTTACTACATTGATAAAATATGTACCAAACACAATACTGGGGTTGGTGCAATCGACTAAAACCCTTGAAAGCAGTGCCCCAGCATGGGTGCAGTCCAATTACTGAAATCAGTAAAAAAAGAAAAGAATAAAAACATTAATACACTGTGTGCTTAGAAAGCTGTTGTTATTATTGTTTAGCACCATGTCAGCCCTGGTCTAGCAAAACTTAGCTCAAAGGTATTCCAGCCATGACCATCCTGTATTTATTTTAGGAAAAGTGAACCCAGGACTACATTATCCAATGTATCCTTCTGTATTCTTTCTAGCAGGTTGAATGACCATGTGGAGGCTCCTTTGCTAACTTGTTTCAAAGCTGTTAAAATATTGGATGATATTTTTCAATTGCAGTAAACTCAGGACTTCATTATCCAATGTGTCCTTCTGTACTCTTTCTAGCAGGTTGAATGACTATGTAGAGGCTCCTTTGTTCACTTGTTTTAATGCTTCAAAAATATTGGAATGATATTTTTCAATTCCATCTTGAGATTGAGGAAAAAGATGGAAAAGAATAATGGAATTATTTGTAATTTTTTTTAATGTTTAAATTGTTTGCTGGTGAGTTTAGTATTATGCTCTCACCAAATCAACTTGATTATAAGAAAAACAAATTTTAATATTTTTGTTTGATTTTTGATTTTTTTATTAAATTTATTTTCTGACAAATTTTCTTTTATTTTATCAGTTGAATGGAAACTGTTCATCTTTGGAAATATTTCTAGAATAATCTATAATGAATGCATTTTTTTTTGTTTTTTTTTGTTTTTTCATTCTGATATTAGTTTTTATGTATATCATAGTATTTGATAGCACAGTCTTCCAGTACAGGTCAATGCAGCTGTGTGATATGAATGCTATGAAAGGGATGGTCACCATTATTATTATTATTATTATTATTATCATCATCATCATCATTATCATCTTCACTATTGCAATTGTCATCATAAACCATTACAACCATATCCCCTTCTACCAGCACTGACCTGTTACTCCACTATCCACAGGTGCTCCTCTGCCATCACCACCTGTCACCCCCACTACCATCACCACCATAATTCCATACCATCATTCCCACTACACCATCACTACGACCACCACCACTATCACCATCAATGTCATCGCTCCAGCACCATATCATCACCCCCAGCACCACCATTAGCACCATCATCATCATCATTGTTTCACCACTGCCTCCATCTTTGGTCCATTACTACTGTCATTGTCACTCTATAATTGCTTGATCACCACCACCACCTTTGTACCATCACCACACCTTCAATCATTGTCCTCGTCATCATTTTAAAGTATTTATTTTATCCTTCTTGCCAGCATATGTTGGGCAACCCTGTTGCAAGTGAATTACTGTGCAATAGTTTTATGTTAGAATACACTACAATGCCACTGAGGCCATGTAATGCAAATATTGAGTCTTGTTTTTCTAAGACATGTTAAATGTTTTTATTGATGTGTTATTGATTTCACGAGATGAGATATGTCTTAGCTAACATTTTCATCACTTGTATCAAGAGAGATGCCATTACTAATTTTTGCCATGCAATATTCTCTATGTTGTGAACATTAGTATTTTCTAGTATGAACTGCAAAACTCTTGTCTGCCTTGTATTAATCAGTGAAGAGTGAGATTTGTCATTTTTGGTTGGTGAAATAAACTGATTTGTGTAAGGAAACAAGATATCTCATGTTTGCTAAAATATATTCAAAAAAAGTCTGTTATTTTCATCAATGAAATCAAACTTTTCGTTAAGAAGTATTAACTCTAATTAACCTTGCAGTGTCATTGGGTGTTAGTGAATATTCATAATTGAGTAATTAGGAAAGCGTTTTAGCACAGCTTACGATCTAACAGAAGTAGTGCTGTGATCTAGTTGTAAATTATGCCATTTAGGCTGTTTGATCTCAGCTTTTATGTAAAATGAAAGTTAAAAAACATTGCAACATATTTATGGGCAAGCTGTTTGGTAAACTGATTTCTATGACCATACTGTCTTTCTTTTTTCAGTCATCGTGTATCTAATACTATACTATCCATCCTGTCTTAGATATCATCTTTATAAAGATGGTAGTGTGATTTAAGGGACATTTGACTGCTATTTCTAGCAGATCAAGGGACCGTGTAGAGGCTCCCTTGCTGGCTCGGGAAATAAGAATTGTTGTTGTTGTTTAGCCACTGGTCAGCTTCGATCAAGGAGACCTATAGTCAAAAGCATTCCAGCTGTGACCATACAGTGGTTCTCGGACTACTCTCTTCAATGTGTCCTTTCTTTTTTGAAGATAGTAGAATGTAATCTGAGTGAGATTTTGCTGCTATTTCTAGCAGTGCAACTAACCAGTTAGAGACTGCCTCATTGGCTTGTGAGGTCAGGTCATCCAAAGCCTTGTGAGTGAAATTTGGTAGATGGAAACTGTGTGGAAGCCTGTTGGAGAGACTATTCCTGTTCTTGGGTGGTAGACTTAATCTGTCATCCAGTTTAGCACCATCACATGGCCCTTAGGTACCTTTAGCGGAGTCCACTCTGTTGCAAGCATTCAGGTCAGGTCTCTGATCTGAGAAGAACTTACTCCCTTCCTCCTAGGTTCTGAAGAACTTACTCCCTTCCTCCAGAGGTTCTGAAAATGGTGTGGGTGCATTTCTTCTTCCTCTGACTAAGATATTAAAAAATAAAATTAAAAAAAAAACAACAAAAATTCTTTCCTCTTTGATGATATAATTGGAATTGGTCATTCAATTAATGGAACTGAAGTTTCTAATATATCTACTCTATCTTGCTGTTGGTCTTGTTTGGCCTTCCCTCCCTCTCTGCTGATGTCTATGATACCAATTCCATTCTTCTCACATATCTTTTTCCATATCTATATCAATATTGATCAATGCATCTTTTGAAACTAGCTGCTCTCATACATATTCATACCATCTTAGAACATGATTTTTATTGCATTAATTTCTTTCTTTTAAACCATCCATGAATATATTTCTTTTCAACTGGAATGAATTACCGTTTTGTTTCGTTTTTGTCTTTTAAATTAACTATTGTTTGAATCATTTAATGTAGGTTTGTGAACAAACTGAACAAAACTACCTTGAAAATATTATTGTTGTTGTTGTTTATCCCCAGACCTATGGTCAAAGGCATTCCAGTCATGACCATACGATCATTTTAATGGTAGTTTATCTCAGACTCTATTATGCAATACATCCTTCCTTTTTATATGTTTAAGAAAAAAAAAACAGTAGCGTGTGTGATTTGAGAGTGATCTATCTGCTATTTCTAGTAGGTCAAGCAACCCCGTAGAGGTTCCCTTGTTGGCTCAAGTTGTTGTTTTTTGTTGTTGAGAATTTTGTTTAAAGGAAAACTTATAGCATTGAGATAGGAGATTAAACGAAGAAATATTGATTTTATATTTTTGGTCATGGCCAAGGTTTACTTTATTGTGGGGCACATTTGGTGCTAAGATTTATTATTTAACACTGTGGTCTACTTAAAAAAAGAAAAAACACATTTAAGAAATTTGTTTAGAAAGATTCGGCTGCTACATTGAGCAGGTTGTTATTACTTAGCCCTAAGGTGGCCCTGATTGAGCACACCTATGGTCAAATGTTCATGGCCCTGATTATGCATACCTATGGTCAAATGTTCATGGCCCTGATTATGCATACCTATGGTCAAATGTTCATCGCCCTGATTGTGCATACCTATGGTCAAATGTTCATAGCCCTGATTGAGCACACCTATGGTCAACTGTTCAAGTACTTCTTGCTCTGAAGTAATACCGGAGCAATCCCACACCCAACAAACACTGTACAACTACTGCCTCACCAATATCATGTGTCCTCTATCACTATTATAATGGTTTCACCTTCTCTCAATATGCTAACTCTGCACCACTTCAACTTATACCCAGATCAGATGAAACAACCACCTCTCATTCTTCCTCTTGTCCACACCATCACTCAAACATTCAATTTTTCTTTCCACCAAACTTCAACACCCTACAACTTTTGACCTTGACCAATATTTTTTCTCCAATTACCAACATGCGGATGTTCCAGCTACACATTAATTGTATCGCCCCCCCCCCCTCCCATGTAGCTATCTATTTACCAGTATAGCACAACCCAAAGGGGTCTGTCTGTGAGTGCTATGACCTTTGTTCAGAATTAAATCACTTGTAAAGTTCAAAAGGGCCAAATAAGCAGCTACAGTCCATTCTGTGTAAGCATTTCTAAGGTCAATCTTCACCTGCTTGATATTATTTGGGATACTTAAAAAGAGAAAAAAAAGAAGAAAAAGACTTTAAACCCTTTCAATACCAATCTACCTGGAACTACCTCTGGTTTTACAATAGAAAGCCTCTTGTTTTAAAGTGTTCATATTTAAATAAAAACCTTCCATCAAGGTGTTAAACCCCCCTCCCCCCAACTTTTTTGTGATTATCTTCATTTCTTATGTGGTCTCATCTTCTGGTGATGTTGAATATAAAAGAGATACAAAGGGAGAATGGAGAATGTTTTGGTGATTGAGTGGCAAACTAATTGGAAATTGATGCAATACAGTTATTTATAATGCCAAGATGAAATTCTCTCAAATGACAGTAATAATAATAATAATAATCTTTTCTTTTATTGTCCACAATGGTTGAAGACAGTACAAAGGTGGGGGGAGGGAAACATAACAAACAGGAAACAGTAACATCGAGTAAAAAGGTGACATCAACAATAACAATAAAGACACATTGATAAATAGATAACAATATAGAACAAAGATATCACAACAAGAAAGGATCTTCAAAATGGGGTGGGGGTGGCAATCACATAGGGTTATTTGGGGGGCACTCCATGCATAATAATGATAAATGTTTAATAATTTTTGTCTAAATTTCTGAGATGAGGAATTATCATTATTACACACTGGTTTATTCAGACTAGTGTCCTTATCTTGATATGGTCACTTTCTATCCACGTCTAATGTTATTCAGTCTAGGAATGAGTTTTTTTCTGGTTGGAGAGTTCACAATGTAACTTATATTTCACCCAGCGTTTATGATGAATCCTCTCTCCAAGGGTGTATCTTGTTCTTTCTGCCACCCTTTGTGCTCTTGCGGAATTGACCGATTTTTTTTATAGTTAAACTAGGTGGAATTAGTTTCAAATCTCTGCATCTGTAAAGCAATGTTAGCTGGTTTGATATTCATGCCAATTTTTAGTGGTGCTTTTCTAATCATCTCCATTCTTGTATCACGTCGGGTCTGTACCGATCTGATAAATTTTGTCTGAATTTCTGAGATGAGGAGTTATCCTTATTACATACTGGTTTACTTGGACAAGTGTATAATAATGTTTAATAATGTTTAATAATATAGTAATAGTTATGATGATAATAATTAATTTTTAATATCGGCTCAAGGTCACATTTGGAGAAAGATATAATATAAGTGATTATATTGTACTTGATTGGTACCTTATTTTATTGATCCTAAAAAGATGAAATGATTGGTGATGATAATGATTGATAATAATAATGATTTCTTTATTTTACGACAAGGGTGACAAATGAAGGGACATTATTACAAGAACAGATTACAAATGGTGGTGTTTTAATGAATTCTAACATAGGCACAAGACCAGAAATTTGATCCCAGTACTTGACTTTATTCACCTTGGATGGATGAAAAGAAAAGTTAAAATTAGTGGGTTTTGAACTTAGACTGTAAAGGGATGTAACTAAATATTGCAAGACATCTTTTTGTCCATTGCACTCCTGATTCTGCCAATCCAATAATAATAATAATGATTTCTAACATAAGCACAAGGCCCAAATTTTGGGGAAAGGGAACAGTCAATTAAACTGACCCCAGTATTGACTGGAACTTTATTTTATCGACCCCGAAAGGATGAAAAGCAAAGTTGACCTTGGTGAGATTTGAACTCTGAATGTAAAGAGCTGTAACTAAATACCACAAGGAATTTTGTCTGATGCTCTTACATTGCTCCCAATCCACCACTCTAAGGATTTCTTACAGAAGCACAAGGATACATTATAGGAGAGGAATATAACCGATTATATGAACTCCAGTACTTGACTGGTACTTCGCTGATCGACCTGGGAAGCATGAAAATTAAAGCTGATCTTAGCAGGATTTGAACTTAGAATGTAAAGTGATGTAACTAAATACTACCACAGGCCATTTTGTCTGTTGCTCTACTGGTTCTGCCAATCCAATAATGATAAACATAATATGGTTAAATCTACATGGCGAGTGCTGCCACATTCTGAGTTATTGGTTTTGTACTGGAATTGAGCTATTAGAAAAAAATTGGATCATTTGCTTTGTGGTTCCAAAATCATAAATATATATATATATTGTAGATAAGATTGATTGATTGATAAGATTGATTGATATTTCTTAAGATTCACTGCTAAAATGAAAGAGCTGGGCAACAGAAATTATATATATATATATATAAAAGCAAAAATGATACACATGCATACGTTTTTTGTACAAACATACATAGAACAGGTCAAACATTAACTGAAAGAGCACTCAATACTGGTTATGTTTTATTTCAGTTCATGAAGAAAAAATGGCAGGTTAATCCTATAACCGTCTTCTTAACAATTACAATATATATGGTCTGCATATATATATATATATATTTATTTCGCAATCATGAGGTCCCGGGTTCGATCCCACTGCGTGGCATCTTGGGCAAATGTCTTTACCATGGCCTCGAGTTGACCCAAGCCTTGTGAGTGAATTTGGGTAGACGGAAACTCTTTAGAACAGGGGTGTCAAACTCAAATCACCGGCGGGGCGGATTTCGAATATTTACGGCTTTCGCGGGCCGGATTAAAA
>JAOPJM010370273.1:0-11531 GCA_027124095.1 Muusoctopus leioderma | reverse complement strand
TCAGGTGTCTGGGTGACACCCGGTGGATAATGTGTAAATACAGCATATATCAAGGAAAACTTTTCATAATAATAATATTAAAAAAACAAATGAAAAATAAAGAAACGAAAATAAATATATTAAGCTAGAATACTTACAACTAAGTCTCTTAAATTCTTTTTACCAATTTCCTGAAAATAATGAAAACATTGAAATAATGAAACATTAATGTGGAAGTTATAGAAGGGTATATGCATACATTTCCATAAAGGACTATTACAAAGGAAATACAATGATCCATACCAAAAGGTTTCTGTAGAAGAGCGTCTTTAAAAAAACAATGTTACTATATACAATGTTACTATATACAATGTTACTATATACAATGTTACTATATACAATGTTACTATATACAAACTATTGTTTACTTTTGAATAGACACAAGACCAACGTTTTTTAGTGGAAAAGTTTAGCTGACTGAATCGGTAGCAGTATGATAGTGTTACTTATTTTGTCGAACACAGGGTTATGAAAGGTATCACTGGGCCTTGGCGGGATTTGAATGTAAAATATTCAAGTACAAGAACTTTGGATTGTATAAAAAATCTAACCTATTTGCATTGTCAATTATGTATTGACCTTAACGATTATTCAATTCTGTATTGAGCAGCCTCGCAGTAACCTCCCAGTAAGTCAAGTCAATGAACTAGTTTTCATTCCTAGTTGTGGGTATTTTTCTTCAGCTTGATCACTAACGTCACTAGGAAAAGATATGAGGGTTACACAATCTCATTTGCACTTTAGTATAATCTGAGGTCTTATGAAATGAATCATGATTTTTTTCTTCTTCTCATAAACACAAGACTGACTTTTGTAAGAGAGGGAGTTACAAGTCTTAAATTAAAAATATTGTATTACAAATAATTGCTTCACGGTCGTCTTTGGAAGAACGAAAGACATCTCATGGGATTTGAACTTAGAACAGTAAGACATCAAACTAGAAGGAGGAGAACTATTGTTTCATGCGTGAATTTACATTCCATTTCCGAAGTAGGCTCTAAGATCACATCCTAATCTATGTATTAAGATCATTTGATTTTGTTTCCTAATTAGAAGAATCCATCAAGGGATTTGTCAGCCTTATTGAAATCTTGGCGGATTGAAATAGAAGTTTTGATGGTCATATACATTTTTTCTTCTTCAAAAAGTGCTCGTGAGGTGATTGAAATGTTTCCAACCGATAATAGAAACTCTTTGGCGCTTGCTCTCGTTCTCATGGTGGATTTATCTGCATTGAATATAGTATTGTGTTAATATAAAAGACGGTTCTTGAATTGTTGATGCTATAGAATCTAGATATTGTTTGTCAGTATTGTAAGGTCGTGTAGTGTAACGTGTGACCCGAAAAAAATGTAATATCATGTTGTATTATGTCATGCTTGTAGATAATACAAAAAACTATGCAATACATTTAACACAGTTAAGCAGTTAACCGGTGTGGAAAAATCTAACCATATCACTAAAGTAACAACCAAGCAATATGTTGGCTGGGTATGTGCTGTTTAGCCGTCCCCTTATTTACTATCGTTGTTAGTAGCTCGTTACTATCAGGCGAAATGCTGCAGTATTACTCGTCAACTTCAAGTGATAATTGTATAGACTGCTGGTGACTCATATTAGTCATAGCAGTATAGCTTGATGTTACATCATATTAAAGTGGTAGAAGGGAATTAAAGTAACATTCCCTCAATCGGAGGATTGAAGCTGCATTGCTTTGTTAGCATTTGCTATCCCTAATCGCTTCATTTTGCATTACAGGTGTAGCGAGTACGTGGTCAGAGTTCGAACACATGCCCGTCGTGTTCGCTGACCCTTGTTTAAGCGAAATGCCTTTACGTTCTGAGTTTCAATTCCACTAGGGTGGATAAAGAAAGTGCCAGTAATACACTAGTCGATATAATCGACTCTATTCTCCCCCATAATTTGATAATTTGATGCCATGTGCCTATGTTAGAAATCAATATTAATGGTAGCTTGACTAGCGAAAATAGCAGTCAAAATTCTCTCATATCACACCTTACTAGCTTAAAAAAGAAAAGGACATCTTGGATATTATACTGCTAGATACAATGTGATAAAAGTAAAAAAGGACGGTGTAGTCACGGCTGGAATGTATTTCATCATAGATTTGCTCAATCAGGGCTGATATGGAGCTAACCACCACCACCACCACCACCACCAACAACAACAACAGCAGCAGCAGCAGCAACAACAGTCAATCAATCAATTATTCTTATTGAAACCAAATTTCAACGATACTTGATCTGGATGATTCGAGGGATTTAACATTTTTCTTGTAATAAACATTCAAATATTAAATTTTCTGAGACCATTATTTGTTAATATTTCACTGTATTATATTACTAATGTTGTTCTCTTCGATGACATTGTTACTTTCTCTTCTGCTGGAGAGGAAGGGATAATACAAAATAAAAATGAAGCGCTAAATGATTAATCAAGCTTGCTGTGTAGTTTTCTGCGCAGTTGTCTCACATTTGATACGTGCCCAACAAATTGCAATATCAAAGGAACTGCCGACATTTTCAAATTCCAGGTGAGATGGACTTTCGTCGATTTCGACGAGCTAGTGTTCCACTTATTCGATCAACGGAACTGTCTCGCAGTTTAGAACGACCACCTGTTCTTTCTGTGACTTTAGCAGAGTCCATTATTTTGCAAATATTCAGACTAGGTCTCTGATCCGAGAACAACCCATGAGTCGTGGTTTCTTCCTTTCTTTCTCCTACCAGTCTCGGAGGCTCTGCAATAAGGTCATGGGCGCTGCCTCTTCCTTCTCTGACTAACCCATAAACAAGTAAAATCAACGTGACACTATGTGACAATGCTGAGCCATCGAAGCAAAGGTGCAGTTCATCCGATGAGCTGGAGAAGAAGAACTGGATTTAGTGGTTAGTGTGGAGCCTGGAGATGGGCGAGGGTGGACATAATATGAGAGACGAGAGGAAGAGAGACGAGTGAGTCTGGAGTGTCTGAGTGGGGATGGGCACGAGATCAGCCAGCTCCTAGAAGCAAAGGCAACTGTAGTAGTGGTAAGAAAGGCTGATCTAGAGGAGACAGCACGTGTGTGGTCAGAGGTTGGAGTGTGTATAAGTTTGAAATGGATCTCTATCTGGAATCCAGATGGTGAGTGTTCAGTTGTTCAATCAACTGAACTGCCAGCTCATTGAATTAGCGTGTAAGTGGCTGAGTATTCCACAGACAGGTGTACCCTTAACGCAAACCTCAGGCAGAATCAGCGTGACAAAATGTGACAAGGCTGGACCTTTGAATTGCAGGTACAATCCATCCGACGGGCTTCCACACAGTTTCCTTCTATCTAATTTCACTTATAAGGCTTGGGTCGACCCAAGGCTATGGTAAAGACACTTACCCAAGATGCCACGCAGTAGGATCGAACCAGGGACCATGTGATTGCGAAGTGAACTCCTTAACCATTCGACCATGCTGCGTCCCTGTTTAAGCTTAAGGGTATCAGATATAAGGAGGACCGAGAGGATGCTGAGTTTCAAACAATGCAGTTACTGAAGAGGAATACTTTGGCGTTTTGGCTGATGCTGATACATATATCTGGCAGAAGGTTGTAATGCATTACAACTTGTTAAAGACATTTTTTGTAATGACAGGCCCAGTGGAGGCAATAGAAAAACAGTTTGGGGATGTTGTTCTCGTTGTTGTTTAAATCCAGGTCAGCCATGATTGAGCAACCTATGACTAAATGCGTTCACCATCTCGTACTTATTTTTAAACATAGTGTGATCTAGGTCTACATTAATCAATGTGACCTTCTTTAGAAATAAAGACGGTTTGAGGGACACTTGATTCCTATCTCTAGCATGTCTATAGATTACATAGAGGCTTTTGTTCGGTAATGTTGGCTGGTAAATTACGTAGAGCATCTATTAGGATGTGAAGAAAAACAAAAGAAAATAGACAAAACACAAAAACGAAGACACGATACGCAAACTCAAAATAACGTAGAAGTAATTTAAAGTTTTACTTACGTGGACTTCATCTAGAGAAACAATTTTTACGTTTCTCTCATTTTCAACACTAGTGAAGTCGTCTCCAGGGTGATCTACAAGGATTATAGTCTTCAGACTTGAAAAGGTACCATTCCCACTGAACAATTTTTCCATTTTACTGACATTGTCACATATTAGAATTTTACTTTCCGCTGAAATAGAATATGTATAAATATTATTATTATTATTATGTAGAATTGAAACGTTTACAATATGTTTAACTCATAAATCCTACATGTATTGCTAACTACATATATTTCTAGGTACATATAGTGCTATCTACATATATTTGTCACTACATATATGTCTAACTACATATATTTCCAACGTATATTTATCAAAATGGAGCACCAATATACGCTGGAGGTGATTGAAATCAAAGGAACTTGATTTCAATCACCTCCAGAGTATACTGATGCTTGTTTTATATAAATATCCAGCTTGTTTGCTCTCTATATTTCTAAATCCATTGTTAGACTTCTTAGTTCGCATTTTGCTGGTCGTTAGAACTAAAGGTGTTATAGGGTGGTCCGAATTTGCGCCGCAGGCTGGTGGACCAAAGTAGCATAGAAACACTCCCCAGGTTACCCTGATTCCAAATGTGTGCCATTTGTGGAAGTAGACCCCCAGGAGGCTGAGTCTATAAGCCAGAAAGCCATGCGGACACACGCACAGAAATTCACATTTATCATTATAGATAGTTTGGGTAAAATTGGTACCATCAGATAATAAAAGCCCAAATATATTTTGCTAGACGGGTGCCATAGCCAGAAATAGATAAAAGTTAATCGTTTTTTTTCTGAACCATAAAGAACCAAGTTCTTATGTCCAGTTTCCGTAGCGTTAAGTGCCGAAGAGAGACAAATGTCCACCTAGATAAGACACTGGTGAATCACAGTTGACTCATCAGAGGGAATGATTAACATTGGTACTACAAGGTAATGAGTCCTCCATCAATTTCACAATGCTAGAAATAACAGCTAACCCTCTCTCGAACCACACTCTACTGTTTAAAAAGAGGTCACACTGGATAATGTAGTTTAGGGTACACTATTCCTCAAAATAAAACGGGATGGTTATAGCTTGAGTGCCTTTGTTTATAGGTCTACTCGGTAAGGGCCGAGTTGGAATTAAACAATAGCTTACAACTATGTTGACTCGATTGTCTAAAATTAAGTGCCACCCTCCTCATTTGACGATCTCTCTCCTCACCAAATCAACCCCTCAACTTCAGTTTTAGCCCCAGTTTTCGCGCTCTTAGACGAAAGACCAAAGCGACGTAACGTTATATTCTACAATCCTCAAGCAACGCCAGTGACAGGATATGAACTACTGACCACTCAGTTGGTTGGCTGGTATTCTATCGACTCGGTCACCTGCGTTCTTTAACTAGATAAGGGACAAGGTATTTAGATTGATTGATCTCATATGAAAGAACTCACAGTACCTATTTGAAAGGTGCCAGTTATTCTATTTTTGTAATATTTCCATACTAGTTGGTACCCGTGGAAAATCCACAGATGATAAATGTTCAGTTTTATGATTAATTACTTGCAGCAAACTATATTTGAAGAGATTAATTTCGTAAAATCCATGTTCCTCTTTATCATTTAATAAATAATAAAATATACATACAGCTATATATATAACTATATGCAATTTATGCATGGACAGTTAAACTTATTATATATATTTATACTCAGTAATACAAAATTAATGAAATATATATGAAACTAATATAAGACTTCCTTGATTCTGTTGTGGAGTATTGCGTGTGTGTGGGTGTGTATTTTTGTATTTATCTGCTTGAAATTTTAGTTCATATATGTTTATGTTCTTGTGTGTGTGTTTGTTAACGCATAAATACACACACACACACACACACACACACACACACATACACACACACACACTTCATATCAAATTCAGAATAAAGTAATATGAGACTTTGATCGACGATATAGGATGAAGCATCAGCGCTAATTGTGTCATAAAGTCCTGCAAGGGCCACTGTGTACATTGCACATGCCAGGTCAATGAGTGTCCACTGAAAGTAGAAATAAATAGGTTCAAATGTTATCAGACGAAGTAAATTCATAAATAATATACATTATGAACGTATTTAATTTACTGGGCAAGATCACACAGCATTGTGTTTTAAGACAAGAAATTTATATAGTGTATATTTGTATTGATCAGTCTAACCGGGGAAAAAATAAGAAAAGGAATATGTAAAATATATAAGATTTGTAGCTACAAATCATACAAATATCTGCAATTGAAGTGTTAGACAAACAATATCCCCATGGGTAATAAATGTGGAAACATGACAGAAAAAATATCCTACTTTTATTATTTAAGATTTCTGTTAAAAATAGCGTTGGCTGATATCTGACAAATCATCATTGGTTTAGTTTAGAATAGATGGTTAATTGGTTTAAAAAACTACAAATTTAACCACAACGAATACAGAATTATACATAGCAATATTAATTTCGAATATTAGCATAAGAGTATACATTTGGAGAAAGTACAGTCGACTAAATTGACTCTAGTATTTGGCTGGTACCTATTTTATCGACCCCAGAAGGATAAAAGTTAAAATCAACTCTGGCAAGATTTAAACTCAAAATGTAAAGGATAGTGACCGGTGGCGTAGTTTAACAACCGGTTCTCATTTTTAAAAAAATGAGAACCGGTTGTTTACTTTTTACAGCACGAAAGACCGACTAAAAAAAAGTTTGATATCAATCAATCGTACCACAGATTTAAATGACTCCACCCACCCGCGCTAGCAATTCACCTGGCCTTTAACGTTTTGAAGTGAAAGTTAATCACTGAGTTTGCTGAATAAAATGTTCTTTTTTAATATTAAACATGGAAAATTGGTAAAATTTATTGACTGTGATGATAGTAACGAAATATACATGAGCTTCTACATGTATATGTTTATATATACATGTAGATATATGGATGATCGTGTGTATATATGGATGATTGTGTGTGTATATATAGATGATAGTGAGTATATTTGTATAATTGTGTCTATATATGTATGTGTGTATGCAATTGTGTACCGGTGTAACTGTGTGTTTGCATATATTTTTCCAACAGCACCTGCTACTGCTTTGCCTCCTTCCCACCATTCACCATTCTTCCCACCACAATACTTTAATTTGTCATCGTAACTGTAACTATGTGTGGTTGTTTGATGTATTGCACCTATCTACCTTCCTGTCATCCTTCCTCCACACACTACTTTAACTCTATCTCTTTCTGGTTATATGATGGATGTATCTATCTACATCCCTGTCTAATTTTTAGACCCTTCTCCTTCGTTTACCTCGCATTCTTGGCTTCACACCACTTTTCTTACTAGGCGATCCCTTTCCCCACCAAATCTATCCCCCAACTTCAGTTTAATTCCTAATGTTCTCACTCTCAGACGAAGGAAGAAAGCGACATAACGTTTTATTCTACAATCCTCACGGCAAATAAACTTCACCAATCTTCCGAACTTTATATTGACTGATATTTTTCCCAACGCAGACCATCACCAGTTTCCTTGAATTTCGAAGGTTACCCTATTTTAATATTATATTAATGAAAAGATAATTTATTGTTGAATTCAGTGTTTCTTATACAGAATCCGTGGTTATAGTTTTGGCAGCTAGGCGATCCGATTGTTAAAATTTTAGCAGCTCACCACTGCTCTAAACTAAATATCACAAGGTATTTTGTCTAGTGATCTAGCGATTCTACTACCCACCACTATTGCATAGAGCAATATTAATAAATCTCATCTTAATGTAGAGAGTGAAGGGCAAGTCATGCAGAATTAGACAATTGAATCTGATTTCATAGCAGGAATAATTTTCTCACTCGTGGTTATAGGGTTTTAACTACATATTGAAACGTTAGGTATACGTCAGAATATGCCCGCCTTATACTTTTATTTTATCAGTTACTTCATTGCACTTCTCGATGTTATTGTTGTTGTTATTGTTTAGTTCAAGATCAATCCTGATGAGTAGACCTATGATCAAAGACATTCCAGCGGTGACCATCGTCTTTTTAGGGGTAGTACCTAGGACTACATTCTTATTTTTAAGACGGTAGGATCTGATTTGAGGGAGATTTGGCTGCAATTTCTAGCAGATTGAGTGACCATGTGAAGGCTCCTTCGTCGGCTAGTCTATGTTGTTGTTGTTACCACTGTCGTTGTTATTATTGTAGTAGTGTAGTAGTCGCTGCTGTTTTTACTGTTGTCGTTCATGCGGGTTAAATTACATTGTGCTGCACTTTGAAAAATATTTTTTTGCTTTTTTCATGAAAGGTTCCATCTTATCTAATTTTGGGGTGCAGGTTTCAAATCTACTCTTAGAATTTGTGTATCACGTCAATTTTTTTCAGAAACGCATTTTCAAATTTTAGCAATGTAATGCATACGAAATGCGCATATTAGTAGAACAGAAGTTGGAATTATATGGTATAATAGCTGGTATAGTCATTTTAGCTGTTTTATAAGAATATCTAGCCCTTTTCATCTTAACATAGGTACTACATTAGGTTTATATTTATGAAAAGTAGGTATAATTTGTAAAAATTTATTAAAAACTGGCATATTTTATTACACAGATGTAGTCGCTCTTGCACTATCCAGACACGAAAAAACAGTAAAATAATCAAATATCACTCATATGACATACGTAATAGTAAACAGCACTATATTGTAGGAAGAAATGCATCAAGCAGCTAAAATATTCCATTAAACATCTGAAGATGTAGAGTAAGTAGAAAATCAAGGTTATTTTGGCAAGTGTACTGTTTAAAGAGGCAGCTTTCTTTTCTCTTCCTGTCCAATATGATCACTTCTGTTTTGTTCTCTTATTAGGCACCAGCAACAGTCGGCCATCATATAAGTATTCACCGTACCTGGTATGTTTTTTCCATAGTTTTTATGTCTTAAGGGAAACACTCTCCTTGCTCTTCACTAACAACCTCTAAATTGGCAGGGAAGTAGTCTAAATAGCTGTGGAGGAAATACGCTTTAATACTCATATTTAATCCTAGCTTCTGGAAGGAAAAGGGTAACTTATTTATCAGATCTTCATAGTTTTCAGATTTCTTGTTGCACAAAAAGCTTTTCACAACTTTTGTGAATGCTACACAGTCATTTTTCTCAACAGGTTTAAGTAAATTAATAAATAGCATATCTTTCATTAATGTTCTTATCTTAGGCCCATCAAAGATACCTGCCTTAACTTTCTCTTGACTTAGAGCAGGGAATTTTCCACATAGATGTTTGAAAGAGTACCCTACTGTATTAAAAGCTTTGACGAATTATTTCATCAAACCTGGTTTGATACGAAGTGCTGGGAGCAAGATTGTTTCTGGTTTTACTAGGAGGATGTTCATGATGTGCTTCCCAACATCGAGATCTCTTTCTTCTGGGCATTTCTTCCTCATCCAGCGATCTCTTTAAATTCAACTGTCCCATAAACACACACACACAAAACAAGGAAATTCTATGTAACAACCGCCAGATACTTTCTTTGTTTTAGGAAGTTAATCGGGAAAACGTTTTCTTGTACGGTATACTTTATGGTGGTTCAGGTATCTACCTTTATTACCTTACAGTCTTGTTTTCTGATTATTTTACTGTAACATACCAGCTAGGTCGTTCTAGCGTTTAGGCTTTGGAAGAAACTACTTGACATTCATCTTTAAAAAGTCCGGTAGATACTACTTCAATTTTAAATGAATAGAATTGTTTGAAATGAAGAATTAATATCATCGAATTTCGTATTTCTTAGCAACTAAAGTTGACGTGTTAGACAAAAGCCGATGTCGTATTTGGAATCAGTGCATTAAAATTAGCCTTAAACCGCTTTCGCCTTCAAAAAAGTAAAATTGTTGCAGACCAATGTTATATTTGTGGATGTTTATTTTTCTTGCAATTTACCATCTGTACATGTCACAAATCATGAAATGATTGCATGCTGCTGCTGTTGCTGTTGTTGTTGTTGTTACTGCTAGGACTTAATATTACTGCTGTTGCTGTAACTAGTGCCAGGAGTATTGATGGTTTAGATTTGATGAAATTTGTTGGGCAACCCCAAATAGGTCTTGCTGAACAAGTGATGGCCGTTATTATTTATTCGTTGCCTATTCCAACAAATTTATTAGATTTATCATATAAACATTCATGACCTCCTCGCCTTTCCAAAGGACATTAGTGATATAAGCAAAGTGAAATAACTTCTACAGGGAATCGGCACTGAGTCATGGACTCAACTTGTCGGGATCTATCTTCTAATTAGAGCTCCAAGTGGTTGAGTCGTTAGATTACTTGGCACACAGCTCTAGAGTCGCTGAAGGTTCGTATCTTCTCACCGACGCTTAACTTTCAATCGTACAATCTACCTTGTTGTAAAGAGGGAAGTTTTGGGTGAGATTGCCCACATGTGTTTTCCTTAGCCCATAATGCAGACTTCGGGTCGTCCAGCGAGTTTGCCATTTGACAGAAGTGCTAACAACGTTGATCTTTATTTCAATTTTAACACAATTACTCCAAAATATATTCCAAAACAAATGATCTCTAATTTACGGCATTTATCGAGGCACAACACCAGTGATTAATGGTTTGAAAGACTTTGTGCGGCACCAATAGCTTTCCAAAAGATGTTAGTGACGTAAAGGAAGCTAGATTCGAAACCGGGTGGCTAACTCAAGTCAACCGTGTCACAAACAAATTATTGTTTAATCATCCATATAAGAGATTTCCGAAACGATGTTGGTTGTGGGTCTCCACTGAATAACTAACCATCACGTAGTGTTTTTATGGAAGAATATACGACAGTGGTTTACTATTGTCTTCTCCAGGAGTAATTGAACTCGGCATTTCAAGCTAACTAACCACTTGTCCTTTTTACATTTTTGCCGCTGCTTAGAGCAATGAATAGTCCAGACTGTTTACAAGTACACTGAGCCAGTTAAGAGTTAATTGTATTGGCCACAAAAATAACACAGTGCCGATTATAGTATGCGGAGAACTAACTACCTTATCTACACGGCCATCTGCACCCCCTAATGTTTTATGATTTCTAGCATGGGCACAAGGCCACAAAATTCGGTATAGTCAATTATATCGACCTCAGTAGTTGACTGATACTTATTTTATCGATCCCGAAAGGATGAAAGGCAAAGTTTACTTCAGCAGGAATTGAACTCAGAACGTAAAAGGACGCAACTAAATTTCGCTGGCATTTTATCAGAAGCTCTACAAGTTCTACCAATTCTACTAATCCATCACCATCTCTACGGTTTAAAAAAGAACATTAATGGCTGTGTGGTTAAGAAGTTCGCTTTTCAACCACATGGTTTCGGGTTCAGTCCCACTGCGTGGCACCTTGGGTAAGTGTCTTCTATTATAGCCTCGGGCCGACC
>JAOPJM010370168.1:0-11531 GCA_027124095.1 Muusoctopus leioderma | reverse complement strand
TCAGTGTGCATGAACGACAAAGCACAAATGAACTGAGAGATAAGTTGGGTATAAGAGGAATCAGATGTAGTATGCAATAGAGAAGATTGCGCTGGTATGGGCTTGTGATGCATAAGGAGGATGCGAGCTGTATAAAGAAGTGCCAGGTGCTTGATGTGGTTGGAACCCGTGAAGTAGGGAGACCTAGGAAGACATGGGACGAAGTGGTGATGGCTGACCTCAAGAAGCTAAATCTCACAAAGGAGATGACTAAAGACTGTGATGTTTGGCAAGATGTAATATGGTGGAGGATACACCCTCAATGCAAGCTTGGCATGGACCTCCCACCCAATATGCTCGTGTCAAGTACTCCACTATCCTCGGCGCCCTCTGATCCTACCACCCTTTGTCTTGCTACACTCTAGATGATAACATTTGTCCTGTATCCCCCCTCCCTCATCCTCACCTGTTATCATTGCCAGTTCTACCCACGCCCCATCACACCTCCTGTCACTCTGCCTCTTCCCCTCCTTCTCCATCCTCTCTGCATTCCCCCCCTCTCATTTTTCATATAACCACTACTTTCTCCTTAGTCTCCTCCACTCATCTCTGCTGGATGCCAATGCTGTCTCATACCCATACCCAACACCCAATATGTAGTTTCCACACAACCAAAACTCTTTCCCCTTATACTCATACTCTGCCCCCCCCCCCTTCTGCTCTTCCGAAATCACTACTTTCCTATTCACAACCATACCGTCACACCTTGCTCCCCCTTCCCATCTCTCACATCAAATTCTTAGCTACCCCTATTTTACCCATACTCTTACTCTTACTCATCCCACCCTCCCATACATAACCTATCTCCTATCTCCTATCTCTTACTCACGCACACTCTCAAGTCACGTTTACCTTCATAGAACGGAGACTATGTAGAGTAGAGAGTAAATCTTTAGCTTGCTAGGGACAAGGCATCCTCCCACTCACCCACCCTAGTGCTGGTGACATGGTAAAAGCACCCAGTGGCGATTGTTTGAAGACAATACAGAGTCGAGAGGGCACTATAGTCGTGTCGGGGACATGACAACCTCTCTAGTGTTGTTGCCACAATAAATGCACCCAGTACACTCTGTAAAGTGGTTGGCGATAGGAAGAGCATCCAGCCGTAGAAACCAAGCCAAATGAAACATGTGTGAGGTGTGGTCCCACGACCCGTCTAGGAGAGTGGTGACTCCATACACAATCGATGCTGGCCGAAATCACCCATCCAACCCATGCCAGCATGGACAACAGACATAAATGATGATATATATATATATATATATATGCATGAACCAGTGGTTAGAGTGCTAGACTCACAATTGTAAGGTCATAGATTCAATTACCGGCCCCTGAGCAAGGCACTTCATTTCATTTGGCTCTAAGTCCACTCAGCTGAAAATGAGTGAGTAGTCATAAGAAAATACAGTGATGCCTCTGTCAGGAGTTGCATCCGATGGGTAGTAAATCACCCGTCCAACCCATGCCAGCATGGAAAGCAGATGTTAAATGATGATGATGATGATGATGATGAATGTCATCCAACCATGTATCCGATGCCTTTATCTAACGAGTAATAAATTAAAGTGTAATTTAAATAAAATGAAAATGAAATGTACCTGATTTATTATTCGTAAAATCCAAATGATTTTTATTTGTAAATATTTTCGGTTAAAAACCAGAAAGTGAAAGAAAATGATTACCTAGGATAAAGTCCTCGTACATTTCAAGTCAAAACGAGTCAATCAAATGCATGTCCACACAAACAACACTTCCACATACTGAAAGATATTTTTTTATAAAACAAAACAAAAAAGTAACAATAACGTAAAAGACTGAATTAACCGAAGAATTAAAACATTATTGGTTAACCCACGTTATTATTACTACTTTATATTTTTTCTAATCTGACAAACAGACTATGAACTAAACTGTAAATTGTTTTTGACAAACAGACTTCAAATTAAACTGGATTTTAACCAAAAATACTTATATATAAAAATCATTCATATTTTACAGATAAGAATAAATCATTTTATTTAAATTACACTTTAATTTATTACTCGTTAGATAAAGGCATCGAATATATGGTTTGATGACATTATTTAATTTTTAAAAAAAAGATTTAATTTGCTTCAAGATTGTTGTAATTTGTTTTGAGGTTATTTTAATTTGTTTCAAGATTATTTTAATTTGTTTCGAGACTATTTTAATTTGCTTTGAGATTGTTTTAATTTGTTTTGAGATTATTATAATTTGACCCTGAAAAGATGTAGAAAAAATTATACTGTGAGGAAAAAAAAAAACAATATTTGTCATTAAATAATATTTTGATTCTTTTGGCAAGTACAGGAGACAATTCTGGACATGTTTTGGTCTTATTATCCATCAGTGAAGTGAAGTGGATTAGCAGAATCGATAGAGCATTGGACAAAATGCCTTTGTGGTATTTGTTCTGGCTCTTTACGTTCTGAGGTCAACTTTGCCTTTCATCCTACATCCTTCTGGGGTCCATAAAATAAAGTACCAGTCAAATACTGTTCCCTTCTCCCAAATTTCTGACCTTGGGCCTATATTATAAATTATTATACATCAGTGAAGTATAGACATGGATGTACTTGCTGAAGTAGTGATGAGAGAATCACTAAATACATGTACAATATTGTAGACTTATTGGTGTAGAAAACTAGAAATGTTCAGAGAATAAATTACTCTTAGATGCCATCTGCATGAAAAAACAATAGTTAAATTAGTGTTAACATATTTAATGTTTTAAGTAGTTTTCACTGCCCATTGAAGAGTCTTCTGGTTAGAGTTAGAGCAGTTATGATTCCACACATGAATACAGCAGGTCAGGATGTTCTTAGTTGTACATTGGTAAGGGTAAGAGAGCCAGTGTGGGAAAGTTCAGTATCTTTAAGATTTTCAGATACTGTTCATCTTCAATAGATAAATGGTGTCCTCTGTGAAGTGGAAACCACAAAAACTGAAACTACTGTTCTACCACCCCAGTCTGTTGATGTAGTTGAAAAGTTCCTGTAGCTCTTTGATCTTGGTATTCAGTACCAAATTGTTTCAGCACATCACATCTCTATACGCTTATAATTGAGCTCCACATCTCACTAAATCATGCATGCTGGATATTAACTGGTTATAGAACAAAAAGCTAGATAAAGTTCAAGATAGATATATTATTACATGTCACTTGTGTGTGTATATATATACACACACATACACATACTGGAAATATGGAATAATAGATGTCTAACAAGTGATATGGAAAAATGTTTGGTATCTGCTAAGAAGGAGCAGAAACTTGGAATTACTTGGAGATTGGTTTTAGAGGTGTTCAGAGAACAAATTATTCAGTTTTTTAATTTTCTTCATATTCTGGAAGCACCATCTGTTAAAGGTGAGCTTGAGCAATTTATATACAGCTCTTTTTAATTGTTATTTCTAGAGGAAGTTAAACTCAAGGAGGTCTCTTATGCTAGAGTGATGGAATGGGTTGACAATGTTGTTGTAGTTAATGTTTTTTGGCTGTTCCAGATATGAGAGGTGTATTTATTTGTTCAACCTCAACTTTGTAGGTTAGTAATTGCTTGAGGCTAAGAATAATTTTAGACTTTAAATATTAAGTTTAATTTTTATAATTTTGATTATGTTGAGTAGATGACAAGATGAGTTGTTAATAAGATTATAATTTTTCAGACTATTAACCTCATCTTTAGAGATGAAAATGTTAATTTACATCTACACTATGTTTTGATTGGCTTGATCTCTAATCATCAACAGGTGTCTATTCCTGCATGTGTACATAGTACCAGACTGGATTCAAACTGAAAGCCTTTATTTCTAAACTAAATACATTACCATATTTCTAATGAAATACACAACCTATGATTTTCAATTAATTTTGAAAATAATCTAGAATTTGGAGGGATTTAGTAAAATAATTAACTTAATCGTTATTAAGTTGGTGTTTGGAATGGAACAACAAGTTCTTACATAAAATTATAATGGAAGGTTTAAATCTAAATATGAACACTTTAAAACAAATATTTTTTTTTTATCATAGAACCAGGAGTGGTTTCAAGCTGGTTGGTATCAAAAGGGTTACTGTTCTTATCCACTAGGCAACTGCTGCATGTACACTATATTGAAGTTAATTATGTTACTGCTTTCATTTCCTTTAATTGAACTTCTTTTTTCCTATGTATGCATGATTTCGATATATCTTGTCTCTCTGCTACAACTATCTATGACAACTGCAAACTTAGGATATGGTAAAATATCTGCCAAAGTATGTGTAATTGGAGTGTTTTATAGAAGGTGCAGCTACATCAGTTGCATCACTTGTCATATTGAATGTCAACAAGTGGCTTCAATTAATTAAGAATCAGAGTTCAATGATCTCAGTTGAGAACATGGGAAAATAAGGGTTTAAATTTATTCCTCCAATGAAGAATACTGCCCAAAATGTTAGATTCTCTTACTCCATTGTAATTATGAGCCCCCAAAAGATTGAATAATTTCAAAATATAAAAACTTTCTCCCATATTATAAACCTGCAGACTACTATCAGTGAACTAAATTAGCTGCTGAAAGTTTACTTATGAAACAAAATTGAAGTCACAAGGTTTCAAGGGGTTGGAAGTGGTATCCACTTAGATTTCATTGGGTAAACTGAATAAAGTATTTTATCAACAATCTGGTTGGAACTCAACTGATATTCACTGCTTTGGATTCCAACTTAATTGGTTAGACCTATAAATAACAACATTGATTTTTATGGAAATTGGATTTTATTACAAATTGATATTTTTGTTAATATTTTTCTCTTCTTTTTAAAAATTACCTTTCTCTTTTTTTTTCCTTATTTCTCACACACACACACACATACATAAAGGCCTATTCTTGAGTTTTCTTTATGATATTTAGTCAAGAAATGTTTTGTTTGCAGTATGATGATGCTTGTTAGTTAAAATTATAAATAGCAACTTACCAATTCAATATAAGTTTTGTAAATTCATTGCTCTAACTTTTTATATCATTACTTGTATCCAAAGTTAAATTGTTGAAACTGATGATGGTATTGCATTCTCCCACTGCTGGCAACAAAGGATATTTTTTTCTCAGTATTAAGGGTAGATTATATGATACACATGTTCAGGCTTAAGATGTATTGAACAATACTATATTACAAACCTATCCAAACTATGCCAGCATGAAAAATATAAACGTTAAATTGATAATAGTAATGTTGATTATGTATCATCATCCTCTACTTCGAAGTATACTTTTCTCAACTGCTAATCTAAGAGGGCAAGTTTGTAACCACTGAAAGACTGCAGATTCTATTTTCAAATCATAGAAAAGACTGCAGATTCTGTTTTTCAAATAGGGCTCCAGAAATAAATGGTAAAACATACCATTCCTGGAGCAGTCAATCTTACATAAGTTCAGTCATTCTGCTGAAGGTCAAATTCACCAACTTTTAAGATTAAAACAACTAAAGATATCTTATTTTGTAACTTTCAACATCTCACCTATAATACATAAGTTCAGCTATGTTATTTTGTATTATCATCATTTGACGTCCATTTTTCCATGTTGGCATGGGTTGGACGGGTCTCAGCGTCTTGTGGCCTTTTGTCATCTGGCACACACAACAACATAGAAATCCAGCCATCCTTGTGTATGTAATTTTTTTTTTTTTTGATGGGGGAACATAGTTTTTATGGCTAGCTGCCCTTCCTATCATCAACCACTTTACAGCATGGGCTGAGTGCATTTTATCTTTATTGTGTCACCAGCACTAGAGAGGTTGTTTGTGGCAGGACTAAAGAGTCTGCTCCGTACTGTGGCTTGTGGAGTATGTGTCTCCTCCATTTGTTTCTTTTTCATATGCAAACATTTATTTAGAAAAAAGTAAAATAAGCATTGGTATGTGAAACTGAAACATTCCAACTTTTTCTATCTCTGAAATCCTAAAGAAACATGATATTTGTGTCCCACTGAAATGTTTATCAGAACTTTGAATATATTGTGCAACAAGTACAGAATATTAAACTACACCTTTTCAAGTTCAAATTAAAACAAACTTGAAGCAAATTAAATATTTTTGTTTTTTTAAATTAAATAATGTCATCAAACCATATATTCAATGCCTTTATGTAACAAGTAATAAATTAAAGTGTAATTTTGACTGGGAACACTTCTTGAACAAGTATCAAAATATCCTTCAAGAGTTTATAGGAATCATCTATTTTGGAAATATATAAAACATACAGCAATATAATGAAAGTGAAATGTACCTTATTTATTCATATCTGTAAAATACGATTGATTTTTATTTGTAAATATTTGATTTATTACTTGTTAGATAAAGGCATCGGATATATGGTTTGATGACATTATTTAATCTAAAAAGGGTGGGGTAATCTTTCGTTTTAAATATCCTGAAAATGAAAGTTTATTTCGGAATTATGTATTGAAGAAATATATATATATATATATATACACATGCAAAACTATAGTTAAATATATGCATATATATATAAATGTGTGTGTGTATAGTACTTATATAATAAATTATGTATGCAACTGATTGCGTATATCTGTGTACACAGAACGAAACCATCATACGAGAGTTATAGCTAATTATATAATTAGGGGACATGCTATTAATAAGTAGGTGTATATATATATAGTTACTCACACACATGCACATATATATATATATATATATGGAAAGAAAAAGAAGTGATGATAAAATGGAAAATTTAGTAAATATATATGTATATATATTCTTCAATACATAAACAATTTCAAAATAAACTTTCATCTTCAGGATACATAAAACGGAAGCTTTCCAAAAAATATTTAATTTGCTTCGAGTTTATTTTAATTTGAACTTCAAAAGGTGTAGAAGATATATTTGAGTAAGACAGCCAAAATCAATTCTACTTTATTGCAAAATCTAGCTTTACTAAGTTATTTTTAGCAAGTCTTCATTATTCTGATTCTGAATGAAGGTACTGTAATAGTCTTACATTCAATATCTCTAGAGTTGTAAAGTGTTCCAACTGAGAATGGTTTACCATTTGAGAAATGACTCCCATCTCTTTTGTAACAAATTGCTCTTTATAACATTTCTATGTACTGATTTCTTAAGGATAGTGGCAAAGAGTTATTGGACTATCCATTACCATGATCTTTATCCTACTGAAGTTGTAGGAATCCTAGCCTCAGCCTCTATCTTTTCCACAATTGCCCACTCACAATTGATTATACTGTCCACTGCTCCAGTCTGTATTTGGTGTCTTTGTTGGAAATGTCACATGTGTAAGTGGTTGACTCAACTTCCTCTTGTCATTGCTTGCTCTTAGCAGTAGAACTCTCATACATTAGCAAGTGTAGCCTACAAGCAATAAATTGTAGACCCTTTGTGACTGAAGAATATCTATCTTTTGTTGCTGATCATAATAAGGCAATGTTATTCAGTCTCATCCCCATTGTCATCATCATCATCATTATTATCAGCTTCACCAAAGGTATTTTTTATGCAATATAAATTAACTTTGTTTCTGGAATTACCTCATCACTATTGTAGTAATGATTTCTTGTATACAATAGATTCCTCATCCCATGATGTTGGTGTACTTTTAATCTCTCAGCTGAAACTAAATATTGCTGAGGAATCTTATAGTTCCTCTCCTTTGAAAGAGACAACAGTACTTCAAATTACAAACAACCCATGTAACATGAGTGTTGAAAATAAAATAAAAAAATTGGTATCCAGGAAGATGAATAATTATACTTTCCACTTTTTGTATGTCTTTGATTGCTTCAGTTTTTTGCATGATGTAAGAGCATTCTGATGTTTGCTTGTATGTATTTATATTCTCTAAGAGTACACAGTGTGTTGTAGCAAAACTGCTCAACTTCTGATGGCTTAGAACTTCTAGCTATAAATAAGTACTATGATGATGCATAACTTACCACTGTTAGCAGTTCAGGTACTGTATAATTGTAAAGTATTTTGTTAGCCTAAAGTTTTGGGATCAATGCCAGAGAGATGGATACCCTCTGTGATGTTATTCTTTAAAAGATATCAAAAACGGTGCTCTTATGATATCACTCCAAGAGTTTGGGAAAGGTCAAGGTGTTTTTGCTTTGTTTTTGTATAGCAAATGTTACTGCATGAGTAGAGCAACTCTCTGGCAACTTTACAGCTGTTTCAGGTGTCTGACTATCAAGTTTATATAGTTGCTTCAGGCATTTATGGTTGCATCTGGTTGCAGATAAACCCCATAGTAAAACAATTTTTAACATCATAATTAACTCTAAACAAAGTTGTGAAGCACAATGACTAAAGCTCCACTTCTACTTCATGGTTGAGTAGCATCCAGTCTAAAAACAATTGCTCCAACTATATGAAAACCACTCTTACCATGCTAGTATGGAATAGGGTTATAAACCTTAAAATTGATGTATTAGTAAATCAACAACCACTTCCTTTGGTTTATTCCTTAATCCTCTTAAATTATCACCCTAATAATCCATTAGTTCTCTCCTAGCAACACCCTACATTCAGCATATTGAGTGGTTTTTATATAACCAAAGAACTTCAGATTTCACTACTTACACATTGTACATTTTAAATATCCACATTTTCATATGATATGAGTTGGAGGAAGACAGACTACAACTGTTGATGATAAGTTTTTCTTATTCTGACTGATGCTATTGTTTTTTTGCTATAGTCCTTAACCTTAATTCTTTCTAGTCACTTTTACTGTCTCACTTCCCAGATCCTGGTAAGTGAGACACAGTAATTGATTTTCCCAATCAATCTTCTCAAGACAGCTACTGTCCAGAATTCTTACCCTGCTAAAAAAAAATAAAAAATATATATATGTATATAAAAATGAAAATGTTCAACTGCTTGCGTTTCTGTTAAAGTTGAAACTCTTATATGATTTCATTTATGAATAGAACTGCTAAAGAGGAGATTTAGAATAATAATGTCAGTGGAGACCATTGTAAACATAATAATGCTGTCTTTGTCAAGAGAGTATGTGTAGCTGCTTAAAAGAAGTGTTATGCACAGATGTCTACATGAGATGACAATTATACTTCAGTTTTCAATATTGTTATTGTACTCTTAGATGAGTAACTAACCTCGGTCTACTATGATAAACATCTTATTCGAAATTTATGAATAGATATTTATCAAAATGACATAAAATTGTCATTTGAAGGGAAGTAACTCTGAAAGATTTCGTAATTACTCCGCCTGAAATTGTGTATATTCGTTTCCAGAATCGTTTAGATGTTAGTACTTATACATCAGATGTGTGGTTTAAAGATTTTAATAAAAAAAAAGTAAGATAGTCCAACATTGCTCTAAACCACAAGGAGCTAACACGTAGGAAACCAGCCACAACAAATAAGTTGAAAGAGAACTTCCTATGAATTTAAATTAGAAAAAGAAAATATAATACGTTCATCCCAAATCAGGCAATACAAACAATGTTATAAATATCAAATGAACTTTTATTATAAAATCAATGGAAGTATTTTAAGGAGAAAAAATAAACAAAATTGTGGCAGCTTTCTCCAAATAACAGTAAATATATTAACACAAACTGCATTTAACACACTAAAACAACACAATGCATAGTCATAATATATCCAATACTAGGAAGTAACAATTACATCTAATATCAAATCTTCAGCTAGAAGTCTTGCACTAAATTACTCACTAGTGTATACGAATGTATGTACCACCATGACAATTAACAATGTTACATGTCAACGTTAGTAGACACCCGGTACAATGCACCACACACATTCCTACTTAAAGACACATACGCATAGAACACGTCCCATTCTCTAAGTTAGGATCAACGAGTATAAGATGAACGTGGACGACTAAGATAGAGAATGTTAAATCCAGACTAGACGCATATGTTTAGATAAAAACCATAAAAGGTAACACATTTTCATAAACTGTAAAACACTAATCAGAAGAAGAAAAATATCGTCAGAGAAAAATATAACCAGCTTTCAACCGGCAAACAGCAGGGAAAGCGCAGCGTTTGAAACTATAATTGTGACAGCGTTGTTTAGTCAAAGAAACACTAGTAGAGATTAAATGACCTATGATTAGGGCAAATTCAAATCATAAGGCGTAGGCATAACCACGTGATTAAGAACTTCGCTTCGCAACCACGTAGTTTATGGTTCAATCCTACTGCGCACCTTGGGAGAGTATCTCCTACTGTAACCTCCGCTTGACCAATAACTTGTGAGTGGAATTTAGCAGACATAAACCGTCCGAAAGCCTGTTGTATATGTATAGCGGCGTGTCGGGTTGTTTGCCCTCACTTTGTGTCAAAAATATAATTTAGCCATTCACTCAGTAGAGATTGATAAAATAAATACTGGTGTTAATATGATTGGCTAAAAACCTTTAAATGTGGTGGTGCTCCTCGGGGTCGCAGTCAAAGGACGGAAACTAGTAAAAAAAATAAATATATATATATATATAAGAATAAGACATGAGGAAAACGACTTTACTCTTGGACTCAGATTACAAAATTTGACATAACAAAGGACTAAAGTACATTCGAAATGTAGGCTAAGCAAAACTTTGGATTGGTGAGGTCACTTATACTCATACTCTAAATACTGGCCTTGCACCTTGCCAAAAGAAATCTTTATCAACACATTGAATGATATAAGGGAAAAATAAAATCTACAAGCTGGAAAGAAGAAGAAAAGGGAGCCTCCATATGGTTGGTCGACCTGTTAGAAATAGCAGTCAGTCAAATGAACTTAAACTCACACCCTACCATCTTAAAAAAAGTAAGAACATATCTGATAATGTGGTCCTAGATAGCTAGAATGTCTTTGATCATAGGTCTGCTCGATCAGGGCTGTCCTAGGGTTAATCAACAACAACTAAAGAAACGATGTTAGAAATAGCTGCCAAATCACATCATGCCATCTCAAATAAGGAAAGGACATTAGATAATGTAATCCTACTTCACCTAAAAAACTGTCTGCTCGTTCAGGGTTGACTTTGAGCTAAAGAACGGCAACCATATCGTCTGTATGAAAGGAGAGAAAATTTAAAATAAAACCCATCACCTTTACAAGGGAGATAACTAGTGTTGACTAGTTATTTGCAAGGGACACATTTTTATCTGTCACCGTTTGTAAAAGTGTTTTTTATTTTAAGCATGGCACCGAACGGAGAACTCGGAATCTTAACGAAACAAGGCGCTGAGGCTAAAATATACGAATCTACATTTTATGATCGGCCTTGTATTATAAAAGAACGTTTCCCGAAGTCGTATAGACATCCTTCCCTTGATAAAAGTTTAACCCAGCAACGATTAAAATCGGAAGTGCGAGCTATGCTTCGATGTCGTATGAATGGCAAGTTTCCTTTTTCTTCAAATCAAAATATGTACAGGTAAGGTACTGGAATTGTTCCGATA
>JAOPJM010370065.1:0-11532 GCA_027124095.1 Muusoctopus leioderma | reverse complement strand
TCCTTTTTACGTTCAATCTCCTTCTGTTTTTCAAGTTCCTTTTTACGTTCAATCTCCTTCTGTTTTTCAAGTTCCTTTTTACGTTCAATCTCCTTCTGTTTTTCAAGTTCCTTCTGCTTATCAAGCTCCTTTTGTTTTTCAATTTCTTTCTTACGTTCAAGCTCTTTTTTGCGTTCTAATTCTTGCTGTTTACGTTCCTGTTCTAGTTCCTGTTTACGTTGGGCCTTTTGCTGTTCTAACTGTTTGTCTTGATTTTCTTTCTTCCGTTTCGCTTCACTTTCTTGCCGCCTGTCATCATCGTGGTGTTCCCTTTTTCTGCTTTGCTCCTTCTGATGCATTTCTTTCCGCAGGGCTTCTCGTGGCATACTCTCCTTTCTGGCAACATCTTCCTCTTCTACATCATCATCTAGCCCTGCAAAGAAACAAACATCAATTAATACATATATATATATAAACTGTGAAATGTTGAAAACTAATGTGTGTGTGAAGCTCTGAAATTTTTTCATTTAATATATATATATAGGCTTGAAGCAGCAGCGGACTGAGCCCTCTTGCGATCACGGTGAACATCCTACCTGTTTACCCCTAGGTGGTTGGCGGCTGAATGGAGACAGCACAGGATAGAGAAGACTCTAGTTATGTCATGGACATGACAACTTCCCGGTACACTCTGTAAAGTGGTTGGTGATAGAGGACATCCAGCTATAGAAACCAACCCAAATGAAACATATGAGCGAGACATGGTCCCCCGACCCATCTAGGAGAGTGTTGACTCCAAATAAGAGCTGACTCAGTTTGAAGTCACCCGTCAAAACGCCAGCATGGAAAGCGGACGTAAAGCGATGATGATGATAGGCTATGATATATAAATGGGAGAAATAAGAACCAATACAACAAGTAGAGAGCCTATATAATTTATTCATAGCTGTAAAGCTACATCAGTGGCTTTACAGCTATAAATTATATGTGTGTGTGTATATATATATATATATATATATAAATGTATATATATATACACTAATACAAGGTGTCATACCCAATGACTGGCGTAGCAATATCATCATTAACTACTACAAGAGCAAAGGTGATGCTCTGGAGAGAGGAAACTGCTGGACCACGTTATGAAAGTTATGGAAAAACTTATCGCACAATTAATCAGGAGCAGGATTAACATAGATGAGATGCAGTTCGACTTTGTACCAGGAAAAGGTAATACCGATATCATCTTCATAGTGAGACAAATACAGGAGAAGTACTTAGCTAAGAGTAAACCACTATTTTTAGCTTTGGTCAACCTAGAGAAAGCGTTTTTACAGGGTTCCATGTGCTGTAATCTGGTGGGCGCTAAGGAAGCTAGGGGTAGTTGAATGGCTTGTAAGGGCAGTACAGGCTATGTATACAAATGCAGTCAGCAAGGTGAAAGTTAATAATGAATTCAGCAACAAATTTAGCATACAAGTAGGAGTCCATCGGGGCTCTGTTCTCAGCCCCCTCTTGTTCATTATAGTTCTCCAGGCCATTACAATGGAGTTTAAAACCAGCTGCCCATGGGAACTTCTGTATGCTAATGATCTAGTACTTATCTGTAGAAGAGTTATAGAGAGGAAATTCTAGATATGGAAGCAAAACCTGGAATTGAAGGCCTCAAAGTAAACTTACCAAACTTAGTTTTAGTAAGTAGGAAAGAAAAATGGTCTTTGACACCATCTGGGAAATGGCCATGCTTAATATGCAGAAAAGGAGTAGGTAGGAATTCCATACGGTGTACCCCGTGTAACCTATGGACGCACAAGAGATGTAGTGGGATTACAGGCAGGTTGACAGAGAAGGCAATCTTCGTATGTGTCAGATGCAAAGGTGTAGTTCATAAGAACA
This sequence comes from Muusoctopus leioderma, assembly GCA_027124095.1. Lineage (NCBI taxonomy): Eukaryota > Metazoa > Mollusca > Cephalopoda > Octopoda > Octopodidae > Muusoctopus > Muusoctopus leioderma. The sequence continues at coordinate 9,657 of JAOPJM010370065.1, read as the reverse complement.
CTCGTGAAATAAATTCCCTCAACTGTTCGGAAGGGTCACTGGAAGTAGTTGACAGCTTCTGCTACCTAGGTGACCTCATCAGCAGCAGAGGTGGGTGCTCTGAGAGCATAGTAGCCAGAATAAGAAGAGAATGGAACAAGTTCAGGGAGCTATCACCTCTGCTGGCAACAAAGAGCTTCTTCTCTCTCAGAGTGAAAGGCAGATTGTATGATGCTTGTGTATGAAGTGCAATACTGCATGGTAGCAAAACCTGAGCTTTGAATGCTGAAGATCTGCGACGGCTGAAAAGGAATGAAGTAAGCATGCTCCAATGGATGTGTAATGTCAGTGTGCATGAACGATGGAGCACAAATGAACTGAGAGAAAAAGTTAGGTATAAGAGGAATCAGATGTAGTATGCAAGGGAGAAGACTGCGCTGGTATAGGCATGTGATGTATGGAAGAAGTGAGCTGTATAAAGAAGTGCTGAGCGCTTGATGTGGCTGGGACCCATGGAGTTGGAAGACCTAGGAAGAGATGGAACGAAGTGGAGATGGCTGACCTCAAGAAACTGAACCTCACATAGGAGATGACTAAAGACCGTGATGATTGGCGACATGCAGTGTGGTAGAGGACACACCCACTAGTGCAAGCTTGGCATGGGCCTCCCACTCAATATGCGCCTGTCACGTCCGTCACTATCTTCAGCATCCTCTGATCTATTGCCCCTTGCCCTATTCCACTCTACCATTCTGCTTATGTTTCAGAGGATGGCTTTTGTCCCCCCCCTCCCCATCTGCATTCACTATTATAGCCAGTTCTATCCACACCCATCACACCTAGTTGACATTGGACCTATCCATACCCATCCACCCTCTACTTATCCTCCCCATGTGTCCCTTAAGGCAAATTTACACCCTTATAAGCTATCATCCACTTCTGCTGCTACTTGTATCACCAACCACCCCCCAGCTCTGCTTGCTGCCAATACAATACAATACAATCCTATATACAACACCCAAAATGTAGTTTCCACTATCCTCTATGCATCCCCCTCTCATCATCATACAACTACAACATTTTCTCCTTATACTAATCCACCTACCTCTGCTTGCTGCCAATGCAATCTTATATCCAACACCCAATATGTAGTTTCCACTTTCCTCTCACCATCATACAACCACTACTTTATCGCCTTATACTCATACTCTATCCCCTCTCCACATCATACAACCACTACTTTTCCCTTATACTCTTCCCGCCTCCTGCCATCCCAAAATTACTGCTTTCCTATTCACACCCAAACTGTCACACCTTCCTTTCATCTTGCCCTCTCCCTGTAATCACTGCTTTCTCATTCACACCCATACTGTCACACCTTCCTTCCCTTTTGCAATCTCCACACCCATACTCTTGCTCCTTCCCTCCTGTCCTCTCACACATCACTCATCTTCTACCCACATCCTCAGAGAACTACAACCTATGCTGAGAACAAAGGGTTTCTCTCTCTTTTCAAAAGCATATTATACAAGTTGTGTGCAAGAAGTGAGTTGCTGAATCATAGGGGTGACATGGGCAGTGGGTGCAGATCTACAACAGCTAGAAAAGAACGTGTTGAATATGGCCTATTGGATCAGTAGTGTTAGTTTACAAAACAAAAGGGCAGGCTCATTATGTCTGAGAATGTGGCTAGACATTAAAAGTATTAGTCAGTGTATGCAAGAGAAATGACTATGCTTATTTGATTAAGTAATGCAGCTGAATGAAAAGGTACTATTAATTCATGGTCTAAGGTAGCAATAACCCAAACCTTTTCAGTACCCTACCCTCATCCCTAGTGACAACTACTCTCTTCCATTACAGAGGAGAGTGGATCATGCAACATTATACACATATGGAAGTAGACAAAAGATAAGTCAACAGGAAACAGTTGGATTATATTTAACCTCAGAGGGGAAATAATACAGAAGATGCAGAGAAAGATACTGTAAACCAGACCTACTCAACATCATAGAAAAATGAACCCTAAAATGATACTGTGAAGTTTAGGTAGTAGGAATACCATTAAGAACATGTTTTTCTTTTCAAACCTTATTACCAAAGTCAATGCACATAGCTCCATCTGACTATGGTTGAGTGATTATAGTTTTTTAAAGGTAAATTTTTGTTAGAAAAATAAATATATAGTTCAATGCCCCCAAAAATAAAAAAATGGTTCTTACTTCCTTTAACTTCAAATCCAGGAATGTGTCCAGACCGCAGCATTTGGTTCAAGCGTTCCACTTCCTGCAAAGTCTTTGCCATCGATATTGCTTTCTGTATATCAGAAAAAAATTTAAATATTAATACTTAGTATGAATATGAGTAAATATATAATTGTTTCTAACATAGGCACAAGACCAACAACCCCAGTACTTGACTGGTACAATGAGAACAAAATAATTTAGCCTATGATCAACCTAAAAAAAATAATTGACACAAAAATATTTTTAGTATCATTTCCAAACTTAAGTCAGATATAAATTATATAATAATATAGTTGTCATGAAGTATAATGGCTCCAAAAATAAGGTGCTGGAATGCTGATCATTAAATCATACGTTCAAACTTTTCTACTGCCATTTGTTATGCCTCTGGACAAAGAAGGTGATTCTGCTGAGAAGTTTTACTTCATCACAGTTGAGTGGTTAGCAGTAAGAAGAGCATTCAGTTGTAAAAACTGCCCCAACAAAAGCAATCTTACAGGCTTGGAAATTGAAATTAAAAATAGCAACAAGAAATAAATAGATAAAAGGAAATGAAATTAAAACATTCTACATAAGAAATCACCATATTAATCATATACAATTTTCTTAAATTATCTTACTCAGTTGTCCTTATACCTTTACAAGTGTAATAATGTAAATAGTGTCCATTTTTTTTCTTTCATCAGTGATTAAGAAATAATGCCTAATAAATAGTGTATTGATGTCAAGAATACTGCATCACCAATAGAAAATAACTGAAAATAAAATAAAATTTAGGCAAAAAGAATAGCATACTTTGTGTAAGTTATAAAGTGTGTTATTCCTCTTACTTCAGTCAATTTAGATGACAATGAAGACTGTTACTAGGAGGAGGAGCATCATCCAGGCTCTTAAAACAGCAGTACAGAAATGAAAATCTATAGAACAATATTCCATTATATAACTTAGTCAACATGTGAATAATACCTTAATAGCTTCAATTTCTTCTTTTGAAGATCCAGCAGGTAGATTTGAACCAAGTAAGGATGCAGCAGAGGGTCTTTTTTCTGTTGATGATAGTTTAGCACCAGGAACAAATGTCTTTGGTTTTTTAACTGCGCCAACGCCATTTGTAGTGGGAGCTAGTGGTTTTTTAGTCTTGAAAAGCTTCGCAGATTTTATACGATCCTGAAAATACAATAAATAGGACATTTTTTTTCATAAGTCATTTTTTTCCTTTTTTCTAAAATTATTTAGTGACAGATATTTCCACTAAAATTAATGTATATAATATATTTAGTTAAAAGAAAATTTCATATTTCTTCTGTAAATATAAAGATTAATCTTAAAGTTCCTCAAGTTTAAATTTATTTCTATTATGCTGTAAAAATTTGTTTTTTCTTAAATATAGTCCTTTATCACTTAAAGATTGTCTGTGGTACTTGGTAATTGATGACAGCTATATTACTTTAACCCTTTCATGACTATATTTCAAATGAAATACACTGCCTATGTGTTTATTAATTTTCAAAATAATCAAAAACTTGGAGGGGTTTAGCAAAATAATTAACTTTTTAATTATTAAGCTGGAGATTTTGTATTGTAGAACCAGAAACGGTGTCAGGTGGGTTGGATTCAAAATGATTAAATAAAATACTGCAGATGTCAGATTTATATGGAATAGAAACATTGAAATTGCATGATGTTAGTGTCTTAACCAGTAATTGAAGAGGGGTTGTGAACTTGCCAAACTATAGACATTACTTTGAACTTATGAAAAAACATTTTTGTGTGAAAGTTCATTTTGAAATAATTGTACAATCACAGTTGGCCATGTTGATACACTACTATGCTACTAGTAAAGTGTTAGCAGTTTGTATCATGTCAATGGTATTAGAAGTTTAATGAAGGGTTTTTATTGAAACTAATTTTTATTGTAATACGGAAATTTCAGTTTTCTTGTTCAATGACTGTCAATCCTGTAGTTTAATTTTTTAAACATCAACACTGTTTTAACGTCTGTTTTTTTAAGCCTGCATGGGTCTGATGTACTGCATTGCTACTCTTGATCCTAAATATGTTGTCATTTCTTTTTTTTAATACAACCATTATCACTTAGATTAGGCCTACACAATTGATTCCAGGAAAAATTGCAGCAGACATACACTTTGCAACCACATGGTTTCAGGTTCAGTCCCACTGCATAGCACCTTGGGCAAGTATCTTCTACTATAGCTTTAGGCAAGTGTCTTCTACTATAGCTTTGGGCCGACCAATGCCTTGTGAGTGAATTTGGTAGACAGAAACTGCACAAGCCCATAGAGTGTGTGTGTGTATATATATATATATAGATGCAAAAATTAACAGAGAACAACGGCACAAAAGACAATAAAAACAGGATAAAGATAAGAATTATATTAGTTTTACGCTCAAGAAGGAGAAATAGTCACTGAAGTTTAGAGCAAGGATCTTCTTCGGAGGGATAGACAGGAGGAAAGTAGGAGACAGAAAAAAAGTTTGGAGATGGAGAAAAGGTCGTTGTTCTCAAGCCATGTTGAATGAAAAAGAAAAATCACACATGTGGTAAGAGGGGGAACATGTGGTAAGATTTCGAGGGGGAACTTAAAAAATAAAAATAAATTATTAGGGTAGGCTAGCATATAATGAGGGTGGGGGGTCATGAGTAGGTAGGAGGGAGGTGTTAGAGGAAGAGAGTTGGTTGATTTAGGCCAAAAGGTGTAGAAGTCAGCAATGAAAAAATAAATCAGTTCCCTTTGAAAATGGCTATCAGGGGACCCATTGTGTAGGGGTAGGCTGAACACAGAAAGGGACTAGCTGGAAGAGCGAAAATGGCGGGAGATAGGAGAGTCGATGTTGTTGCGGAGGTAGCGTAAATGTTCCCCGAAGCAATCAGAGAGGCATCAGCCAGTTCGACATAAGTAGAGGAGATGGCAGAGGGAGCATCTTAGGCCATAGATTAGGTTGATCGAAGTGCAGGTGAAGGAGTGGGAGATAGTGAAGGAACAGTGGTTGGGTCCGGTGAGAGTGCTGGTATTGGACAGGAAAGGACAGATGTGGGAACGAGGGCGAGAACAGGGCGTGGAGCCAGGTAGGGAACATGGACTGGAGAAGGAGCTGCGGACAAGTGGGTCGCGAAGGTTGCGGGCACACTTGAAAGAGAGAAGGGGTGGGTTGGGGAAGATGGAGGAAGTGGTGGGGTCGGATTGAAGGGTTCAGAAGGCATGTAGGATGTGGCGTTGTAGGGGTGATGCGGAGGGGTGGTAGGTGACGGGAATGGAAGGCGATTGGGGGTGAGTCGGGTGCGTGGTGACAGCAAAAAGGTGATCGACATTACGGGCGCAGGTGAGGGCATTTTGGATCAGGGAGAGGGGGGTATCTGCGTCGACTGAAGTGTTGGACCATTAATTGAGCTTGGGCCTCAGTCATGGTCCTGGCTAAAGAGACGGCAGATATGGAGGAATTGTGAGTAGGGGATGGAGTGTATGGTGTGGGAGGTGCTGAAGTCGAGGTAGGAGTGGGAGTCAGTGGGTTTGTAAAAAATGGAGGTGGTGAGGGTAAGGGAGGAGTGGTCTATAGAGAGGAAGATATCAAGAAAGTTGATGGAGGTGTCGGATATGGATGAGGTGAAGTCCAGTTGTTCACGGTAGAGGGAGGTAGCTCTGACACAATCGATATATCGACCGTACAGTTCAGGGGTAGGGTCAGTGAATCGATCAAAAATTTGAGCCTCGATATGACCGACGAACAAGATGGCGTAGTTAGAGCCCATCTTGGTGCCCATGGCTACTCCGGAGACCTGGTGGTAAAACTCTCCTGTGAACGTGAAGCAGTTAAGAGTGGGGACTAATTCAGCTAAACGGAGAAGGGTAGAGGTGCTAGGAAAGAGGGTGGGGCGGTGATCTAGGAAGTATTGTAAGGCAAGGAGGCCATCATTGTGGGGAATGACGGAATAGAGACTTGACGTCGAGTGAATAAAAGTCTATATATATATATATATATAAATACCGGACCCAACCACCGTTCCTTCACTATCTCCCACTCCTTCACCTGCACTTTGACCAACCCAATCTACTGCCTAAGATGCTCCCTCTGCAATCTTCTCTACATCAGTCGAACTGGCCAACGCCTCTCCAACCACTTTGTGGAACATCTACGCAACCTCCGCAACAACATTGACTCTCCTATCTCCCGCCATTTTCACTCTCCCAACCATTACAGCCAGTACCTTTCTGTGTTCGGCCTAGCCCTACACAATGGGGCCCCTGACAGCCGTTTTCAAAAGGAACCGATTTATGTTTTCGTTGCAGACTTCTACACCTTTTGGCCTAAATCAACCAACTCTCTTCCCCTAACACCTCCCTCCTACTTACTCATGACCCACACCACCTCAACCCTTCCCCCCTCCCAGTTACACTTATATGCTAGCCTACCCTAATTATTTTTATTTTTTATTCACTAATTATATTTTTTAAGTTACCTCCCTTTCCCCCTCGAAATCTCACCACTTCCTGTGATTTTTCTTTTTCATTCAACATGGCTTAAGAACGACAACTTTTTCTCTATCTACTTTCCTCCTGTCTATCCCTCCGAATAAGAGCCTTGCTCGAAACATCAGTGACTACATTTCTCCTTCTTGAGCGTAAAACTAATCTAATTCTTATTTTTATCCTGTTTTTATTGTCTTTTATGCCGTTGTTCTCTGTTATATATATGTATGTATATGTGTGTGTATCTGTGTCTTTGTGTTTGTCTATGTCCCATAACTTAGCGGTTCAGCTAAGAGACCGATAGAATAATTACCAGACTTAAAAAATAAGTACTGGGTCGATCTGATCAACTAAAATCCTTCAAGGCGGTGCCCCAGCATGGCCACAGTGCAATGACTGAAACAATTAAAAGAATAAACATTTTAAATATATTCATTCTAATTATGACTCATGAATGGAAGCTAGGATTTCCATTTAGAATTGATGTTTTGATTCTTCTCATATCTATGTAATGTATTACTCTTTGCAGTCAATTTTTACCTTACAAATATTATATTAAAATTCATCACAGACAGCTTTGAGAAACCCAACAGGTCACGTGATATGCATGTTGAAGTATACATAATTTACATCACACTATCCTAAAATCTCTTATCCACCATATATGCATCCAGGCACAGAATAATAGGAAGATCAACAGAAAATCTTACATAGCCCCAAACAAAAAAAAACAATCCTATACAGGCTGAATCCTGATAACCTTCTCTACACAAGACCCTTCAGAAATGTTAACATAAAGGAATACATTAGTTCTGAGCTGTATAGATTACTGCTCTCAACATTGGTTCCCCAATACTTCTGGACAAATATATTTGACAGAAATACTATAAAAATCTTTCATTAAAAAAAAAATGAATAAAATAGTTTCAATAAAATATCTAAACTTATGGCAAAGACACCAAGCTGTGAAACCCTACTCTCTAGAATGCAGAAGATCGAATACATCAGGAAGATTCTGGAAGGTGAAGTACAAAACCTTGGTAAACACCATTGAATAAATTAAAGAACAAGATAGTGTCAACTGCGTAAGATCTCATCAGATGATAATCAAGTAAAGATGCTATATTACAAGTCTTATTTTCAGAGAACTCCATTTATTTAATTCTTTACCTAATCAAGAATATAAAGATGGTTCTGTTGAAGATTTCAAACATCAGACTGTCATCAGACCAGTCATCTTTACTAAGTTTTAAACAGTGAGAACAGCCTCCAGCAACTGATTTACCAACTTCAAACATATACACATACAAAAGCATAGAAAATCAAAAATTCAACAGAGTGCATAAGATAGTGCTACAGCATAGTCATAATTCCCAATGGTTTAAAGCAACTAAAAAACATCATTATTTTCCAGCTTTGAGGATAAAAAAAAAGGCACTAGCCCTAGTTTGTGTTTCTGCCAGTGTCGTCCTTTTATGTCAAAATCAGTCACTTAGCCTTTCGATAAATAGAGAATGATAAAATAAGTGCTGGAATCAATATGATCAATTAAAACCCTTGAAAGTGGTGCCTCAGCATGGTCACAGTCCAATGACTGAAACCAGTAAAAGAATATATATCTCACTTAACCATTTAGTTTGCTTAAGCTCTAGTCTTAGCAAGACCTTATAGTTTACTTGGTGCACTAAGCAAAGAATGCTGAAAGCCACAATATTGAAAAGAAAAACGAAAAGAAATGTATTCAGTATTTTGGCTTTAACAAAATGAAATGAAAGATGTTAAACATGAAATGAAAGATGTTAATTGCACATTTTACACTTTCACCACTCATCTTTGTCTCTACAATTTGTAGCAAAAGAACCTAAAAAAAATAAGATAGTCCAGAAATATAAAAGCAAAATCAAAGAAATGGCTATAGAAAAGTGACATTAAAAAGACTCTAAAATTATGAAGAATTTTATGTGTTTAACAAAATTCACTTGATAACTACGAAAAATATCAATAGACACTACAAGAGTTCCTTCTTTATATAAAATATGTTTGTGTGCCATGAATAGAAATTAGTTCTTTGGAGAGATGAGAAATGTATCGGAAGGCTGGGATGAAATTGAGGAATTTAAGAAGAAAATAGGGTGAAGAGGGAGATGACCAGGCATAAAGTAAGTGGTAGGTCAATAGTCTAAGTGAACAGAAGAGATATGGACTCTGCAAGCTGCCACCTATCTAGAAAAGCAGCAACTCTGAATAAAAACTGATATAGTGTAGAGGGCACTCTTTAGTTCTTCGGTAAACAATTTCTCTAGTGCCAGTGACCCAATAAAAAAGTACCCTGACCATGCTGTAAAGTGGTTGGTGATAGGAAGGGCATCAGTCATAAAAACCATGCCAAAAAAACATATGCAGCAACAGAGACAGGCGATTTTCTGTTGCTGTGTGTGCCAGATGACAAAGTACTGTAACAAGAAGCAAGATGCTGAGTCACATCTGACTCACGCAAACATGGGAAAAACAGCCATAAAATAATGATGATGATATAAGGAAAGGAGAGAGAAGATAAAAGTTTAGAAGACTCTGTAAGTATATGCATCGTTATGACATATGCTTATAAATCTACATATACTTACATGCACAAGCAGAAAAACGGTAACAAGAGAATGCTAGCAATTGTTTGTACAAAGCTGACATACTAGCATATGCATAAATATAAACATACACAGATATGCACTCACAATACAGGGAGACAAGTGATGGAAAAGATTAGGGAGAGAAGAGAAAAATGAGATGCAGCTGTGGAAGGCTTGATGAGAGAGGAGTCAACTGCTAAAAAGAAAAGTGAAGGAAGAAAGGTTTTGGGAGTGGGGAAGAACTTTAACATCCTGTAAAAAATTTCTAAGTCCTGAAATGATTGAGCAGAAAATACCTTAAAATAGTTTTCTTGCAGCTTA
>JAOPJM010369656.1:2500-11535 GCA_027124095.1 Muusoctopus leioderma | reverse complement strand
GACAATGTGGAGCAATATGTAACACGTGGGCCTCGCAACCCACCTACACGCACAATATATATATATATATATATATATATATATAAATATATATATATATATCGGTACGAAATTGTTTATACAGTGAACCCTCGTTAAACCATACGAATAGGGGGGAAGTATGCATGTTTGAGCGGATTGTCAGAGTTAACCGATGGTTCGGTTTAATTTTGTATACGTATACTATACTGTAAATATATGTATTGTACGCTGAGCATGACAAACAGTAACAGAATCTCATAAAATACAGTAAACATCATATAACTATATAAAATATATAAATATATATTTTATAATTATAAATAACATTACAGTTTGTAAACATTAAGAAGTTAATACCGTAAATTGTCAATTTCATTTACCTGTGGTAGATGACAGATGAGCTTGATGTGGTGAACGTGGGGGTAGAAGTAGAGGTAGAGGTGATAGCTTGTCATTATGAGTTAGTTGAGTTATGATACTCCGCTGGTCCTTGCATTGCACTCGTAGAAATCTGAGGTGACTGAGGAGCGACTGAGACAACAGTAGGTGGATCATTAATATCATCAGCAGGCTTAACAGCCACAGCAGGGTCGGGATGAATTGGCTTGAAGAATGAGTCGAGTTTCAGTTGTTGACCTTCCTGATGCTGCTTCTGGATAATGAGGCTCTAAGATGTTGATGATATTGCTGAATATTAGTTTCGATTGAAAAGTCAATGAGCGAAATGATGTTATCGAGGGATTCTCGTATAACAGAGAGTTTGGGTTTCTTGAGCAATAGTTCGTCATCTTCTTCATCCTCACTATCTCTGCTGTCATCAACGAGAACTTTATCCGCTATTTCTTCTTCTGTTAACACTTGGTATCCAGAGCCACTCTCTGTGTCTTCTAGCCAAGTTCTGACGTCGTCTTGTGAGATATCTGTTTCGCCTGCCCTCTGAAGTATACAATAAAAATCTCTTGCCTCGCATCCTTCAAAATCGTATTCTACCTCCACATCACACAAGTTTTTTTTCAAGCATTGGCTAGAGTAGTAGTTTTAGTACCTTCTCTGAAACCGCTACATTGAATATTGCAGACTTGAGATTGTACTTTTTGATGTTACTGAGAGTTCTTTGTCCACGTATGCCTTTCTTCAGATCATCCTCTTCTATCACCGAGAACTTCATCCGAATATCTTCGTTGGTATAATATCTTCCAGGCTTCAAATTATACCTTGATCCATTGGCTGGATCCTGGAGTTAACACTGGGTGCCAAGAACATCTACCTTAATTTACCATCATTACTGAGGAGTTGGTGACCACCTGGGTGAGCAGGTGCGTTATCCCAAATTAGTAGCGCCTTCACCTCATCAGTAGAAAATTGGAGGACATTTTTCTAGTATTTACGCACTGCAGGAATGAAGTGCGACAAAACCAGTCATTAAAAATATGCATGTTGAATCACGATTTCTTGGAGTGGCAATAATGCCCTAGCAGCTGGTGCAATATGACTTTCAAAACTCACGGACGTACTGATCTCCCCACCATCACTTTAAAAGGGGCACACCATCTGCGTTTGCGCAACATAATGCCGAAAAACGTTCTTTACTTAATTTGCAATCAGTTGTGGAGGCTTTATTCGTAAAATCTTGCGTATTCCAGGATAATGACCGCCAATACAACTCAGTTTCATCCCCATTATACATTTGGGAAATTAGGAGCCCTTCGCACATAATTAAGTCATTTAACCTCTTCCTGAATAGTTCGATTTCCTCGGTTAGTGCACTGCCTGCTTCACCATGGGTAATTTTATTACCCATTCCATGGCGATTTCTAAACTGCCATAATCACTAGCTTCGAAATTGTTGATGCCATTTACCTAGCTAGCTTGGCAGTAGCACTTTGAAATTTCTACACCACGGCCATTGTCACCACAGGATCGTTGATGGATAAACCATTTCCTCAATGCCTCCTCAAGATTTGAATCTTTTGCAAATCTCATACGCTTCCATACACCAACAAATGATGAATTAGAATTTGCATCAACATTATATTTCAAAGAAAATGGAGTGAGTTTGTCCTTAGCTTTGTGTATGTCCGAAACTGTTTGCTTTTTAACAACATACTCTTCACGAACTCTCGCCACCAAAGCACCAGACTCTGGCATCCTTATAAGTTCCAGTTTCTGGTTCACATATAGTGTCACGTGCTTCTTTAGATTATTACTCTCCTTTGAAGCCATGATGTAAAATACAAGGCTGAAGGATTCCTAATAACAGAAATATCAACGAAAATTGCACGGCAACACAAGTTATGTTGCGTATGGGGATTATTGTCACAGAGTGTGCGCTGTGCTATCATGCTGAACTTACTAGTCTGGCATAAGTATTACTAACAAATAAACATACAAAGTTTAGGCTACATAGACCTGACTTAATCTTTGTTTCTGAGTGTGTACTATTAGATTTGAACACACATTACGGCCAGATTATACCATAATGCTGTAAGAACAGAATTATGAAGAAAATCAATTTCAGTTAGTAATTTTTTAACGAATTAATACATACAACGTCTCACCACGAAAACGTAGTGTTAATTATAGGGAAGACGGAAAGCGAATAAGAAAGAGCAAGTCAAATATAAATAAGAGTCAGAATGTAGATATAAGGAAGCAGTAGGAGTGAATGAATTCGAATAGTAGGCGAATTAAGAGACTAGTTAGTTAGTGCAGAGTGCAGGGTGGTAGAAAGAAAGTGTATATTTCTTAGAGATGGGTGTAAAAGCTAATAATAAAAGGCTATGTACTGGTGAAATATCGTTCGCTCTCAGTCCTTATTTTTGTCACTCTCCCATTATCCGGCTATTCACCCAGTACATATCATGATAAAACTAGCTGTGGAGTGTGCAGTGCTATCTCAGAACACCTTCCACAATATTTCATTACAGGGATCAGAACAATTAGTTTCCCATTATGATCCATGGTTATATATTATTGAGTGAACTTAATATTTATGATGAATTTACCATATTTGGTGGGTGCGCAGCGCTGACCTAGAACACAGAATATACACCCATACAACACTGATACTCAAAGATGGCGGCGGAAATCAACACTGGCAGTCACTCCCTTAACTCAGATTTCGTCCGGTTTATCCGATATTCGGTTTAATGGGCGCCGGTTTAACGAGGGTTCAATGTAATGTGTAATGTGTGAAGAGCATGGAAAAGACATGAACGCCACAACATCTTATAGAAATCAGTTTCTAATTCTAAATGTTTCTTTCTGATACACGACGATAGAAGGCAAACTAACAGGTCTAAAAATTCTTTCTTTTATTACTATTGGTTCCGGTAACTCTGTTTGCGGAAGTTGGATTCTTAAGTTGGGTGTAAATAATGTCAACGACGTCAATGATACATCAATAAGTAGAACAAGAACAATATAAAACAACAACAACAACAACAACAACAACAACAACAATAGCATATACAACAATCAACCAACCAACAGCAACAGCAATAACAGATGCAACTGAGCAACAATAACAACAATAACGAAGATGATGGTGCCTTGAAACTGGGAATTTTATGATAACATTGCAGCTAATGTAACTTTTGGTGTTTTGTTTAATTGATTCTACTTCATTTTTCCTCACGAGGGGATTGGAGAATAGGAAGGAGTGCTATTAACTAAATGACCACTTGAGATAACACATCATTTGGCCAAGGAAGCTTTCGACACATTCCTTAATTTTATGTTTGAATCCTCAACAGTAGCCACCCCTCCCCAACACACACACATACCCATACATATATACACAAATAAAGTCCAGCACTTGGTCTAAGTCGTATTGAATTGTCAAAGACATTCCAGGAGGTGATCCAAATATTAAGCAAGTGAGACGGAAAAGATAAATAGTTAACACAGAGACAGGCAAATATACACTCATATATATACACATACACATACATATACATATATATTTACATACATACACACACACACGCCACATATTTATATGCGTATATGTGCACAAGTATATATATTTCATACACACAAATTTGAATTATCTGTATGTGGTATGTACATACATATATATAAATATATGTAGATACATAAGATATATACAGTATATGTATATACAGTATATGAATTGCACTTAGCCAACATCTGAGCAAGAATGGATTCAGAAGAAAACCTAATTACAAGTAAGAGCAATTATTTTTACTCTCCGAAGTAAACATATTTTCATAATTAATTATAATTTAATTCATCTCTTTCGCAGTCTGACGTAACTCAACCGTAATATCGCAATTTGTTGTTGTTGTTTAAGCCCCAGATCAACCCTGATCGAACAGACGTGATTAAAAGGCATTTCAGCCGTGAATATCCCGTGTTTTTAGGGGTATCTAGCACCACATTATCAAGTGTATCCCGTTCTGTTTGTTTTTTTAAGACGGTAGTGTTTGACTTGAGGGTCATTTGACTGCTATTTTTAGCAAGTCGAGTGACCACGTAGAGGTTCCCTCGTTGACTCGATTTACTGCTGCTACTGTTGTTGTTGTTGTTGTTGTTATTTAGCACCAGGTCAGCCCTGAGCAAGCAGACCTATGATCAAAGGCGTTCCAGCAACAACTACCTTTTTTTTATTTTTTACAGATACAGTGTATGTAGAACTACCTTATCCAATGTATCCTTCCTTTTTTGAAGGGGGAAATTTGGCTGCTATTTCTAGCAAGTTTAGCGACCACATAGAGGCTCCTTCGTTGGCTCGAGTCGTTATTTGCACTACCGCATCATCAACGACTATGTCTTTAAAGATTAGTGTACTTTTCACCAGTTAATAACGTCTGTTAATTCCTTCCGGATCATCCTTTAACCCTTTACCATTTAAATCAGCCAAATCAGGCTGCTATAAAGACAATGATATTTATTTTCAAATAACCTAACCTTGGAAAGCATCTATTACATCAGATAGCAAACCACATTTTCTTTAATTCCATTATTTCATCGTTTTTGTATGAACACATCGACATATGTAATACGATTTTAAATTTAATATAATCACTAGAATTCAAAGAGTGTAACGGTGATTTGTATCAACAGGAGTCATTACATTGAAAACAAAATCGGAACAAAAATGTGCAGTTATAAATTCTAAATTTAAATAATATTAGGCCTTTTAGATTTTCGGCTTTAATAAAGAGATAATGCGAGTGAGAGATGTCAACTATTTCTACTAGTTATGATATCGCAGTAGTGGAGTGAATAAAATGTCTATCACTTTGATTGTACATCATAGCTCTGTTATCGTTTTCTCAGACTTACTTCTCTAAATCCATGGCGCTTTATCTGAAACCTCTAAATATATAAACACACATCTACGCCGATATCACTGACCTATACTTTTTTTCTCTTTATTCTACGAACAGGTCTCCTTTACACATAACCTCAACATCTAACCCCGCCATGCATGTATATCTTCTATGAATAGAAAACTCAAAACTTACGGTAATAATTAATAACAATCCAACCTTATTTACAGATACAGTGTATGTAGGACTACATTATCCAATATGTTATTCCCTTTTTAAGACGGTAGTGTGTGATTTGAGGGATATTTCGTCGCTATTTCTAGCAAGTTTAGCAACCACGTTGGCTCGAGTTGTTATTTGCACTACCGCATCACCAAAGACTATGTCTTTAAAAATTGGTAACCCCTTCAACCGTTAATAACATCTGTTAATTCCTTCCGGATCATCTTTTAACCCTTTCTTTAATTCCATTATTTCTTCATTTTTGTATGAACACATGAACATACGTAATACGATTTTAAATTGAATATAATCACTAGAATTCAAAGAGTATTTAACGAATAAATATAAATAGATGTATTTGTTGTGGTTGTGTAAATAGTTGTGTATATTGTGTAAACAAGTTGTAATAATATGTAGATGATTCTGATGCTGCTGCTGCTGTAAAGGGCATCATAAATGTCGAAAACAAGACAGGATAAATGTTTGTATACACAACTAAAGTTTATTCGTTAATGTGTAAATCGCTCGACACGATGGTCGAGAAAGATGTATACACACAATAGATGCACATAAAATACATGTACATAAAATAACATAAACATGATATACAAATGTGAATGGTGATGATGTGTGTGTGTATGGCGATGGCGGACGGGAAAATGCAATACATGCTGCACAACATTAGCGGTCGAAGATGCAAAGAGAAAATCTCACATTTGCATGTTATAGCGACCGAAAGAGTGCAGAAAACATGTATGCAGATGTAGCACAGCGTTAGCAGTCGAGGATGCATTGACGATGCATAACGATAGCGACTGAATACTTGCTACCATCATCCGAGATGTTAAACAAAGGCCAAATGTGTGTGTGTAGTGCAATGAGTCAATCGTAGTTACTCTGGTTCGTTAACATGAAGTTATTGTGCAACGAACGTACAACTGACTGCCAGTGTTGAAGATGTCAGGATATATAGCCTAATCACAAATCCTTCTAGATGCTTCTAGAAGGTTCCGTGTAGATTTGGCGGGCAAAATGGTGTTGGCAAGGAGTGCATATGCTCTGATGTGGCTAGTTATCAGGTCGAGGTCGGGTGTCATGGGGATCGACCCAGAATTGACCTCGATCTCACCAAAGACTATAAATAAACTTATGTGTGGGTGAATTGACCTCTCTGTCGCACCAGTCACTACAAGTATAACAGCATAAAAAAAAGAATATTTATTTAAAGAAATCGAACCAAATCACTGCATCCTCTCTATTCATGAACATCACGCAACTAAAAACTGAAAATCACCACACTCCCTTCAAATGTTTTTGTCATGCAATCTCCGATGACGTTTCACAGCAACCGCACATTGTATATATAATCACGATTGCATCACAAGATAACGGTTTTATTTTCAATGTAAGAAAATACTGATACAAAGCTCAAATATTTTATACTTTTGATATCTGCTCAACACCTTGATTACTGATCAATGTCATAATTACTGCTCTACACACCATAATTACAGCTCACACACCTTGATTATTGCTCATACATCTGGAACAATGTTCTCGCCACGATCATACACATTGTGAATCGCATACAAAAGCTGTAGGACCTATAGTTAAACTCCCAATCATAAAAACGACAAACTTTCGTACACTGTTGAGCTGTGTTCCCCCCACTGTCTCTTCCACTACTACCATAATAT
Organism: Muusoctopus leioderma; assembly: GCA_027124095.1. NCBI lineage: Eukaryota > Metazoa > Mollusca > Cephalopoda > Octopoda > Octopodidae > Muusoctopus > Muusoctopus leioderma. Next base: position 4,298 of record JAOPJM010369656.1, on the reverse strand, counting down.
TCCTTGCTTCCCTGGACGTTCTTAAGGTATATCACTCACACCTAAACACATTGTTGCATCTACTCTTCATCTCGTCGCCATACAGTATCTTTACCCCAAGATCCCGACAGGTCAGATCAGACGTGTGTGTGTAGGGTGGGTGCAGATGGGATAGTTGGCATAGGTCTACGGTTTTGAGGGGGTCTACTACCTTTGTTAGAGGCAAAGGGAGACCCTTTGGTAAAGAATTAACCTTTTTAGTAAATCGTTCTAGTTCTTTTATTCTGTGTTATTTGTAAGTACATCATATACACTACATGAACATATACATATATACGGATATATGTACATGTAGTGTATGTAAATCACATGTGTTTAGCACTGATTACTAAATCACATGTGTTTAGCATTGATTACTAAAATGCTTAACGAGCAGTTTGATAAGAGCCTACATTTCCCATCTGGCCTGGGCCTTTTACCAGTTTTGAATGGACCTGGATCCCGAACTTAAACACTTTTCTCATTCCTATAAACTCTATTCTTTTGGATCTCATCTTTCTCCATATCTTCTCTCCTACCATTAACCCGGCAAAAATTCAAACTGATATGAATCACCTAGCATCCCCTAGTTATGATTACTCTATTGTCTGACTGGATCCTACAACGGCTATGGATACAACCTCACTTCAACGAAGGAGTCTCTATGCGGTCACTCGACCTGCTAGAACTAGCAGCCAAATCTCCCTCAAAACACATCCTCCCGTCTTAAATAAGGAAAGAACACGTTAGCTAACGTAGTCATATATACTCCTAAAAAGACAGGACGATTACGACTGGAATGCCCTTGATCATAGGTCTGTTCGATCAGGACTGACTTAGGTCTAAACAACAACAACAACTTAACTCCACTAATTTTGTCTTCATATAATAACAACCTGTTTGGTAATGACTAGTCGAGTTAAACTGGATGAGAAAGCCTCTTCCATATGTGGCGCATGCAAGATCTCTGTTATACTTCCATTATCCTTTTGTTTTTGAGAATTCATGAGTTGAGAACGCCGTGGAAGATAGTTTTCAACCAATATTTGTAGCAAAGTATTTTGCGGGTTATATAACGAGACTTAGTAACGATTTTCTGTTCGTCAATTCGGAACTTCCCTAAGTCCGCCATTCATTCATATTATTGACAGACGTTTATTAGACGGTGGATTGTCAGAATCGTTAAAGCGCCAGACAAAATGCCTGCGGTATTTAGTTACAGCCCTTTACGTTCTGAGTTCAAATCCCACCGAGATCAACTTTGCCTTTCATCCCTCCGGGGTCGATAAAATAAAGTACTAGTCAAGAACTGAAGTCGGTTTAATATTCTTATAAAGCATCCTGGAGGTGAATGGGATTATAATAGAAGACTAAGAAATATATTTAACGTCGTCTTCTGTTAATCTGGTTTGAAACCTCCGAAGCACGATGAAAATGTTTTGTATATTGTTTCTGTCGGGGACTTCAGTATTCGGAATTCTGTTTTGCTAGTTGATTTTCCCCCAGTTCAAAGTCTTGAGGAAGTAGATGAGTTGTCTTGCATGTCTGCTATACACAGTCCACGCCTTTTCAGACGTACAGCGATCCGGTTGTTGACCTCAGCATCAGTAATCACATTCCTTGGTAGAGTACCACTGCTCAGATACGGAAAGATCTATTCTACTTATTGATTTTGTTCTATGACAATAGAAGCAAACACGAGTTCTGATATTGCTATACATGGGAAGGCTGTAACATTGCCAACCAAAAGTAGTACGGCTAGATATACAGTTTCTACATA
>JAOPJM010369444.1:0-11536 GCA_027124095.1 Muusoctopus leioderma | reverse complement strand
CAGGGTGCCACGCAGTGGGACTGAACCCGAAACCATGCGGTTGCGAAGCGAACTCCTTAACCACACAGCCATCTGCGTATCAAGGATTATATTATCAAGTGTGTCGTTCTCTTTTTTAATATGGATAGGGTGTGATTCAAAGGAGATTTCGCCGCTAATTCTAGCAGGTCGAGCGACCATATAGAGATTACCTTGTTGACTCATATATATATATATATATGTTGTTGTTTAGCCTTAGATCAACCCTGATCAAGCAGATCTATGATAAAAGGTATTCCAGCCATGACTATCACGTTTTTTTGTTGTTTTTTTTTGGTGAGTAGGTATCCAGGACTACAATATCTAATGTGTCCTTCCCTTTTTTAAGATGGTGGAGTGTGACTTCCAGTTGTGGCTGCTATTTCTAGCATGTTGAGCCACCATGTAAAGGCTTCCTTGTTGGATTGTATATATCATTCATCATCATCATCGTTTTTATGTCCATTTCCCCATGCTGGAATGGGTTGGACGAATTTTGTTTTTGAAGCAGTATTCTACAGCCTGATACCCTTCCTGTCACCAACCCTTACATATTTTTGCATGTAAGGTAATGTTTCCACAAATCTTTAACCATTGAACAGCTAATCTGCTGGTTGATTGTCATTCATGGGATGTAAACAAACTATCACTGGTAGCGATGTCAACAATTAAGACTTCATGGAGACACATGCAAGCATGCATAGAGAAATCTTCTGTTGCAGCTCTATAACTTGTACATCATAGTTGAGGCAAAGCCATACTTGGGAAATGATCTGAATTGATAATTCTTATCCACTCAGTCACTTATAAATTTTCCAGTTGAGTCAGTTATATGACACTGAGCTGGGGAGATCGTCTTTCAGTATTCAATTTTAACTTAGGTACAGAAAGAAGTAAAAGGATATTTATACTATGCACTGGTGTAATAAATAGTCAATTACTTAGTCTTTATAGAGGTGATCGATGTTGTGTAAACCCAAGTTGGTCCTGATCGAGCAGGCCTTTATAGAGGTATCCATAAATGGGTGATAAGATGTATTGACCTTCTCACCAGATATTCTGGTACTTACTTCTAACAGCTACGTGAATTGAGACAAGTTGAAGAGTTGTTCTCTTCAGAGACAACAGTGGATTTGAACTTAAGACACATTAGCTGGTAGCCAGTTCACATTGAGAATGAGACCATATTGTACTCATCAGATGTTTTATAATTTTTACTTTATTTAAGAATAGCAATTTGGGTGAAAATTAAAATAAACTACAAACTATGCCATACAAGGGAATCATCTTTAATTCAACTCTTCCTGGATAGGATGCAAGACCATTAAAGGTAACTTACCCAGATCTGGTACCTATTCCCCAATACTAGGTGTACTAAAACAATATAGAATTACTGGCCCAGTCCATGGGTCAATAGAGCATATTAATAAATGCCTTAGAGTATTTAGTTGTGTCCTACAGCTTAAGTTGAAATAATCTTGCCAAGGTCACTTCTGGGGTCAGTAAAATAAGTATCAGGTATATATTAGGGTCAATTCAATTGACTATACCATCTCCAATGAATTTGTGGCCTTAAACCAAGGTTGGAAATTATTACTCTAGTGCCATTGCTCAGTATGAAGTTTGTAGGAACTCAATAGTGTACTCATTGCAAGCAATGGGTACACAAAAGCTGCACTGGGATTTCTGGCAGATTGACAGGAAATCAGGATTTAGATAAGCTGATATCCAAAAGTTAGTAACAGGGTCACACATCAAATGAAGTTCATGGACTACTCAAGGGACTTCCTTCCTAGATGACATAATTAGTAATGAAGGTTTTCTGAAAGTATAGTAGCTAGATAGGAAGTGAAGAGGATCAGGGAGTTGTCACCGAGCCAATCATGGAGCCTCTACATGGTCGCTAGACCTGCTAGAAATAGCAACCAAATAACACCTACCATCTTAAACAAAGGATACATTGTAGTCCCTGATATGCAAAAGGATGGGATGGTCATAGCTGGAAAGCCTTTCATCACAGGACTGCTGGATAAGGGCTGATCTGGGGCTATACAAAAACAAATAGTTTATCTCTCCATGTAATGAGTAAACTGTATGAAACATGTGTAAAGAAGTGTGATGCTGCATAGTAGTGAGTTGTGAATAGTAATTTCAAAAGATCTGTAGAAGCTGGAGAAGAAAGAGTTAAGTATGATCCCTGCATGAAAGGCAGAACACAAATGACCCAAGAACAGCAGTGTATTATAGGCATAAGCTAAAGTGTACAGAAGAAGCAGTGGAGGTGCTAGTGTGGACACATAATATGAATGGACAATACATAGTGGGAGCAAAAGTATTATAATAAGCTAACAGTGACAGAGACAGATGAAAAATGAAATAGGAAGCTTGAGCTGAGATATCGTACCTCTCAGGATCAAGAAGAATAGTGATATGCCATACTGTAAACCTATACAATGCATGCTAGCATAGAAAAATGGATATTAAATTAATAATGATGATGATGATGATAATAATGAATGGTTTTCAGTCTTTCAGCTCTACTAAGACATACATCAACTTTACTTACCTTCAGCATTGAGCTGATTTAAAGGAATGTACCAATATACTAAAAGTAATTACTGTATTAATAAAAGGATTTAATTAGAGAAAAGGAAACAGTAATTCATGCATTCTTTTCATTCCTGATCATTTATCTTTTCCAAATAAGGAGTTGAAATTAGAAATGGAAAATGTGTAATCAGTTCTTATAGCCACCACCACCACCACCATCACCATCAAGCCAATAGTGATAATGCAGTCAATAGAAAGCCTAACTTGATACTTTTCAATGCCCAATGTCCAAAGTTTGTATGTGTATGGACTCCACTCAACCCTAAAAACCTGGATAAATCTTGGAAGATTGCCCAAATCCCACTGAAGTTGAATTTGAGGGTTCAATATCCTCCAAGAGAATTGATAAAATGTTACAAGAATATACTAATTCAAGTATATTTCCCCTCTTCTTACAAAATTAACCTTATATTTAGTCAATAAAAATGAGTTATTACCATCATTATGCCCACAAACATTATCATCATTATCTGAAACAGCATTATTACAAAGGTGCTGTAATGACTAAGTGACTGTTAAGGATCACAAAATTCTTCTTTCCCACTTAACTGACAAGATAATTGCATTCAAACACTTGAGAATAGAACACCAAAGATGACTGCTGCTGAAAGTAGGCAAAAAATAATACAATTCATCCAAGAGACTCACAAATTTATCCCAAGATTTACCAAACAAACGACTGTTTTGAGGCAAGCCTAAACACTATCCTTCACCTCTAAGAATCTACATACAGATCAGAAGTAGTTTATAAAATGTATTGCCAAATGGTTAGTAATTGTTTGCTGTCACCAGCAATATGTTGTCAGACACTTATCTCTCATCAACCAAGTCTACTTAACTCTAAATAGTTTTTGTAAGGTGGTATAATCCACAGTGGTAAATATCAGCTGCACAGTAAAGCCAATGAGTAATTCGAGGGCTGGGAGTACTGAGTTTATTTCTTCTTATGGGAAAAACTACTCACATCATAACAAGTGAGTTATCTTACATTCACTTAACAAATGGGGAGGACACATCGGATAATCTGGTCCTAGATACACTGTGTCTGAAAAAAAGATGGGATGGTCATGGCTAGAACACCTTTCATCAGGGACCAAGCAACAAGAAAAACGAAGAGAAATTTACCATTTTTATTTGTAAAAAAAATAAGATAGGATGAGGTAAAGTCCTAAATGGGAATTCTTTAATTATAAGCCTTAGTATCACAACATTTGCAGTAATGGTGATTTGATAACATTTTTACTGATATGAAAACCTATGGCACTGGTCAAATGCTATGATATTGTTGTTGTAAATTGTATTAAATTATATCAAATAAATGTATTTATTTCTCCCTGCATGTTTTCAATATAAACGACAATGTTGCATGTAACACATCTATAAATCAATTACTGCAAATTCTATAATGTTGTAAACTACATGGACATTAAAAAATAAATTGTGGGATATTCATAACCTTTCTTGTGATTAAGCATTCATATTAAAACACCATATAATATTTTGTATTATCTTTTACATGTTTATTTGTATCTGATGGTTTTGCTTTGATTTAAGAATTCTCAACTAAGATTCAACTAGAAGACAAACAATCTAGCAGGAATATATTAATTCAACTTACAAAATTAACATTATACTCAGTTAATAGAAATGATATTTATTACCATCACTATGACCACCAACAACATTATCATCATCATGTGTAACAGCTTTATTACAGAAGTGCTGCAATGACTGATTAAGTTAGTGTTAACCATTTAGTCGAAGAATCACAAGTTCATATTGCATCATTGGTATTGTGTTGTGCTTTTACAATGTTCAAAATAACAAACTACTTCTTTCCAACTTAACTGACAAGGTAATTTCATCCAAATGCTTAAAAATAGAACACAAAAGATCACTAATAGCAAGAAATAATACAATTTGTCTTTAAATTCAGCCTTAAATTCTTCTTTGAAGAGAGATAAGATTTCACAGATTGGCATGGTTGTGTTGTTAAGAAGTTCACTTCACAACCACATGGTTTCAAGTTCAATCTCATTGCGTGGAACCTTGGGCAAGTGTCTTCTGCTACAGCCTTGGGCTGACCAATGCCTTGTGAGTGAAATTTGGTAGACAGAAACTGTATGGAAGTCCGTTGTATATATATATATATGTGTGAGTGTCTGTGTTTGTCTCCATGTGTGTCTTTCATACTGACATTGCTTAAGCAACTGATGTCATTTGCTTATGTCCCACATAAACACTAGGTCCTGCAGTTTAGCAGTTCAACGGGTAAAGATCAGAGGAATAAGTCCCCTACATAAAAATAAGGGTTAGCATCAGGAAGGGCACCCAGCCATAGAATACTGCCGAAAAAAAAACATTCATTAAACCCATGCCAGCATGGAAAAACTGACGTAAAAACGATGATGATGAATTAGGTGAGACTCACAAGTTCAAATCCTGGTCAACATATCAAAGTTTACTGATATGTGTTAGGTAACCTGGTCAAGCAGACCAAGTTACACAACAAACAAAACCGAAAATGATTTTTTTCAGTTTGACATCCATTTTTGAATACTTTCCAGTAGTTATTGTTTTTATAACTGAATGAATGTACTTCTACTCCTAACCAATCAACAATGAAGTAAAGGTGGGACAATCAGAAAAAAATGTGTATGTCTTTCTTGGGAGTACAACTCACTGGCTCTAAACAGTCGCTTGGCCTGCTAGAAATCACCCTCAAATTATACCCTAGCATCTTAAAAAAGGAAATACACAATGAATAATATTTTCCTAGATACACTATGTATGAATAAAAGATTGGATAGTCATGGTTGGGAAACCTTTGATGAATAAGTCTGCTCGATCAAGATTGATCTGGGTTAAACAACAACAATAACATTGGCTCTAGTAAGGTTTGAACTTATGACCATGTGGTAAGTTGTCCAGTACCTTAACTTTACAGTCTTTGTCTCTCTTTTGCTTAATACTTTTATTTTACTTGAAATTAGATTGTTTGTTTTTTCTTGTTTAATACAACAACACATTGTTAACTTATCACAACTTTAGATTTTTTTAAATCTTCTTGGGAGCCTAATTTCCTGTAAATGAGCAAATGTAAATGAGAAAAGTGCTTTAAAAGTTTTATTTAAAACCTGCTAATTGTTGTATTAGCAAAGTTATCTCCCCAGAAATAATTTGCACTTGAGAAGTACAAGATCCCTGAAAAGATATGTATGATATATATACACAGAAAACATACACTTCAAGGAGACATTACTGACAATAGTTCCAAAGTTCTTCAGTGTAAAAGACATTCTACCAATTACATAAGTGTTATCTCTGAGCAAGATCTATTTTGGGTCTCAAAGCTGACATCGTTATTAATATGGCTTCCTGTAATGATAAAAAAAGAAGGAAATACAAAATCAGTGCAAGTTGAACTCATTTTCATTTGAACACACAAAATGTGTGTAGCTACACAACTTATAAATCAATTAGTACTTATTTATCCATCTCATATGAGTGTAAATAATAGTGTCAATTACCTGATCCCCTACCCCCTAATTTGTTGATGCATTGATGGGTGATTTTCACTATAGTCAAAACGTTTCTCACAACGCACTATCCTATTCTGGCTATAGTGTTTAATGACTTGCTTTGTTGAACTCAAATATTTCTGTGTATTTGAGTTCAACAATATAGGTCAATGAAACACTTGACAAATATACAGTATTTCTGCTGATGCTACACCAGCTAGATCACAAAGATTATGTTTGGTAATGAATACAGCACAACACGAATGGCAGGATGTGAATTCTTGACACTTCAGCCAGCACACTTCCACACATTGGCTGATATCTTTATCCCAATCACATTCTCAACTCACTTGTGCTCAGCCTCTCATGCCAGCTAACAGATCAAGCTCATCTCATTTCCCTTCAGCGTCCACAGATTTTCTGCATTCAATACCCATTCCTCATTAGCATGCTGTATCATACTGCTCACACATACTTTATACAGTCTTCCTTTCACACAAAGAAATAAATCTTTTGTTGCCAACAAAATTCAACCCCTTACTTTAGCAACCATGCTTTTGCAACAAGCAGTAATTAGGTTACGTAGGTAAAAGAAACTATCAACTATGTGCAGTGAGCCATCTGAGTAACTCTTGACTTTATTTCATGGGTTCTCCTACAGCTAACTACTTACTCTTGTGCATGTATCACATCAGATGACGTCCTGGTTCTCTGTGAACCTGCATATTTTGTGCAACCATGGCTCGTCATTAGCATATAAGGGTTTCCAAGGACAACACTTGTAAACACGTACCTGTACACTAAAATCCTCACCGAACTTGCTGCCAATAATCCTGACTTGTTTTACAACACCCTCATAAACAGTTTCCAAGGCTCTCACAAGCCATTCATTTACACTTAGTTTGCTTAACAGTCATCAAACAACAGAGTGTGAGATTCAGATCAACAAATGCAAAATAGAATAGTTAGTTCCTAGCTAAGAAGTTCTCATTAGACATATGGCAAATGTGGTTCCACGTCCTAACACCAAACCAAACTGTATCTTCTCTATACTAACTCTACCCTGGAGTAACTTTACTAAAACTCTCTGTTACGTTCAATACTTGGACTATCAGTTTGAGGTCTCTATAATTAATGATAATACTGCTACACCAGTCATTGAGGATAACACCTTCATATAGTTCCTCGACCAGCTAGAAATAGCCAAATCTCTCTCAAACCACCCTTATCATCTTCAAAAAGGACACATTGGATAATGTAGTCTAAGATACACTATTGCTTGAAAAAAATGACGAGAAGATCATGGCTTGAATGCCCTTGATCAGGGCTGACCTGGGGCTAAACAACAATAACGACAACAACATAATTAACTAAGCGAATAACTAACATAGTAATTACGTAGCCTGATGCTTTCAATATCTCAGTACCTGATGGATCTACTGCTTTCTCTGCCTTCATCTCCTTAACTCTTAATATCCTGTAAGACACGTTTCCACACAATATCACATCATCATATTGATATGAATTATTGAACTATATATATATGGTGAAAGTGAAATATTTTTGTGTGAAAACACCTCAAGCACATATGTTCCTTACCTGTAAATTTCATAATATATAAACTGCAAAAACCCTGTTTTTAGGCGTTTTCTGCTGAATCATTACAGAAGTTAGAAAATCTTTTATAGGATGTTAAGAGTTAATAGCCTTACTAACCATACCGAAACTAACCTCAATAGCTGACCCACTGTTAGCTCCACTGGAGGTAGTCCTTCATTATCTCACTCATACTTCTCATTCAACAAGCTCTCAGAGTAACACTTCCATGCTTCTTTTATTTCACTCTATCACTGAAGACAGCTGCACCAGTATTGCTTTGGACATGCTTCTTCCCAATAATATCCTGATTCATATGAATGCACTGCTTTGTAATTTGAAACATTTCACACCTCACAGCTCAGAATATTAGCAAACCTCATAAACACCTTCAATTCATTCTCAGTTCCTCCTTCGGTTTAATATACATGCCATCTTACTTCCCACCTAGTTTCTTGATATTTTTTCTTGCTACTCACTTTCTTTCACTCTTTTCAGGCCTGTTACTTAACTCTTTATAGCCCTCCCCACTGTACTATTCCACCACCACATCACCAATGACTGGCTAGAGACTGCTCCATCCATAGAACTGATTGGAGGCTTCTTTTTTACTTATTTATTGGTTTGGTCTGGAGTCATGGCCTTTGCAGGTCCTCTGAGACTGGTCAGATCAACACACCCAATGTTCCTCTTCAATAGTTGCCAATTGATGGCTACTGGAAAAACAAGGATGGGGAGGGAATTGTAGAAGGCTGACTTCTGGGCAGGAAGAATTGGGTGTAGTGGTTAGTGCGGAGATTGAGTGGTGGACACAATATGGTGACAAGAGGAGGAGAGACAAGTGAGTAGGGAATGCCTCAGTGGAGGTGGAATGAGACCAGCCAGCTCCGAGAAGCAGTGGCCACTATAGTAGCAGTAGAAAAGGCAGAGAGGAGACAGCACATGGGGACAGAGGCTGGAGTGTGTTGGGGAGTGACTTCATGCCAATCAGTCAAGAGCCCTTTTTGGGGATGTAGTCTAGGATGTCTGTAACACCATCCCAGATGCCTGACTGAAGGCATTTCCATGCTTGTAGAGTTTATCTCAAACTGGCAAACAGGTATTACTAGAAATACCTGACAGGCCAAGTATTTCTAGAAATTATCTATAGTCCCTGGGCTGAAAATGTCCTGAAACAGAACAGACAGCTGATTCTTGTTGATGCCTAGCGTCGAAATGAAAACTTTGTCACTCTCCCCACCCACCACTATTCCTCTATAGAATGCTGATGCAGAAGTTCCACTGGCTACAATGGTTTCAAAACATTGGCACAGGGTCAGAAATTTGTAAGGTAGGGGATATAGTAGATTAAATCATTCCACCAAAGCAGGCCTACTACTTTATTGTATAGAAGGATGCTTTATAGGAATATAAATCTACCCCAGTACTCCATTGTGGGTCTCACTTGAGCTTTGTAAAGGGTTGGTAGTTGTTTGAGGCTGAAGTATTTTCTGGCCCAGAAGAGGAAGGAGAGTCTTTGTGACATGGTCTTTGCTATGTTGAGTATGTAGGCTGGCCAAGAGAGATCCTCAGTTATGGTGAAGCCTAGCATTGTTGTCGTCCCAAATGATTGATAAATAGAGGGAAAAGTGTTAAAGCTTTGTCTGATATAAACTTCCAAGGGCGGAGATCATTTCTGTATGGAGGAGGAAAAAGAAAGAAAGAATAAAGGAAAAATTTACCTCTGTACGTATTGTACGACTTCCTTGGTTTGGACAAGTATTCAAATAATATTGAAATAAGTACATTGGATTGTCCACTGTTAATTTGTCATCAGCTTCCAAACTAGCTTCCAAGCCTCTTAAACCACCAAACACAATCAAAGCATGTCTAGATGACAGTAAAATAACAATAATAATAGTAATAAAATAATAAAATGATAATAATGTAATGATTTCATACATTAATAATGATTTTTTAATATTTGGCAAATGGCCATAAATTTGTAGATGAGCATAGTGAATTGAATCAACCCCAGTACATGCCTGATATGTATTTTACCAACCACAGAGGGATGAAAGACAAAATTGACCCATAATTGAATTCAGAGAGATTTGAACTTTGAATATAGACAGATAAAAGCAAGTACTGTAAGACATTTAGTCCAGTGTTCTACCATATCTGTCATTCTACCAGCTATATAATAATAATAATTCTTTCTAATATTGGCACAAGGCCAGAAATTTGGGGGAGGGGTAAGTCGATTAAATCGACCCCAGTACTTGACTGGTACTTTGTTTATCGACCCCGTAAGGATGAAAGGCAAAGTTGACCTCGGTGGGATTTGAACTCAGAGCGCAGTGAGCCAGAACGAATACTGCCAATTCGCCGCCTTAATAATAGCAACAATAATAACAATTGTTTTTTACATTGGCACAAGGCTAGGAATTTTGGTGGGTGGGTTAGTCAATTAAATTTACCCTAGTATTTGACTGGTACTTTATTTATTGATCATGGAAGGAAGAAAGACAAAGTTGACCTCAACAGGATTTAAACTCAGAGTGTAAAGAGCTGGAACAAATACTGTAAGTTGTTATTTTGTCCAATGCTGTAACGTTTCTGTTTTCTTTATTGGTCACAAGGGCACCAGAGAAGACAAAACAACAGAAACACAAAAATTGAAGAAAGTGATATTTAAAAAAATATCAAAACCAAGCTAACAAGGGAACTTCTACATAGTTGTTCAACCTGTTTAGAAATAGCAGCTAAATCACACTCGAATCAAACCCTATCGACACATTGGATAATGTAGTTCTAGATATAGTTCTAAATACACTATGCCTGAAAGAAATAAAAAAAAATAGGATAGTCATGGAAGGAATGCATTTCATCAAGAAATAGGTTTACCCTATCAAGGCTGATCTGGGTCTAAACAGCAACAGTAACAACAACAACATAAATTTGTTGATAAAAAGTTACAAATAAAAAAATAACATGATCAATAGAATAAAAATATAATAATATTCCCAAAAGAGAGAATAACCAGACATATGGTAAATCAAGGAATAAGATGCAACCATGTATTCCACCATGTATTCCACCATGTATTCTGACTTAGAATTCCTAAAGGACCATGTTGGGTGGTGAGACAAAAGAATGTGGCAGGTGGTGAGGCAAAAGACCTAAGTGGGTGGCACGGTGAGACAAAGGATTGCAGCGAGTGATGTGGCAAGACAAAGGACTTGCAGTGGGTGGTGTGGCGAGATGAAAGACAATGGTAGGGAACATGGGAGATGAAGAACTGTATTGAGTGGCAGAGTGAGATGAAAAACCATAGTGGGCAGTGTGGCAGAAGGCGGCATGGTGAGATGAAGGACTGAATTGGTTGGTGTGGCAATTCAAAGACCATGGCAGATGGCATGGTGAGATGAAGGACTGTGACAGGTGATATGGTGAGACAAAGGACCATGGTGGGTGGTGTGGTGAGATGAAGGACTGTGCTGGGTTGCGTGATGCAATTGACCCATCTAGAGGGCAGTAACTTTGCATAAGAACTGACATAGGGTAGACAGGACCCTTCAATCCTGCTGACATTGAACAACCACTATAGTGACAGTTATGCACCTAGTACACTCTATAAAGTGGTTGGTGATAGGAAGGGCATCCACCTGTAGAAAACATGCCAAAAATGGAACATATGAGCAAGATGAGGACTCCGCAAGCCAGTGGCGGCTTGTGACTTTAATTTGTGGGGGTGCTGCTTCAGAAAATTTTGAAAGAATTGTTTTAATATTGTGTAACACACACAGAAA
>JAOPJM010369236.1:0-11538 GCA_027124095.1 Muusoctopus leioderma | reverse complement strand
GCTATTATGTTGTGTGTCAGTGTGTAAAATATTTTTTCCTTTTTGTTGACGAGGCGCAACGTTCTCGTCATGTATATCTTGGTGGGCGTATCTGCCAGCCTTCACTTTTGTAGTCATTGTTAAAAGAGCAAAAATAAAATGCAAATACAAAGTCAAAAGGTCGAACCTTTTGGGGTTGCCACCAAATGTGACAGACCCCACACAGTTAATAATTCCCTCCTTTAAGGTAATCCAGAAAACATTTTTGAAAAGAATCTTCTTTGACTCTTGACAAAGTCAATTTTCCTCGCAGCTACTAAAAATACGCTCAGCAGCAACGACAGCCAATAATAATAATAATAATATTAATAATATCCAGCCAAAGATTAAAGGAATGCGTATTTCGAATTTAATACATAAAAAACTACAAAAAATCACCAGAAACAAAGAGACCAGTTCTCCCCAAGTCTCCCAAATAATACAGAAAAGGTATATATGGCTACGAGAAGAATCGATTTCTGTGCTACATGAATATTGTACAGCCATGCTCTACCAAAAAGCGAAACTTCGACAATATTTTCGTATAAAACAGAAATAAGAGAGTTACACCAAACACAGACTTACAAATTCTTAGGAATCAATCAACAAGACAGTGTACAATACACAGAAATGAAAGAAACGATTACAATGGAATGTTATAGACGTATTAGATGAATATTCAAAATATAGTTAAAAGAAAAAAAACAATCAATACTCTAGCTGTCACCGTAATAAATTAAAGTTATAATTAATGGACGCTAAATGAACTAGCAAGACTAGAGGGAAAAACACGAGAAATAATTACTATATTTACAATACACCATCCAAAATCTGACATAGAATGATTATATTTGCCACGAATAAAGGGAGACAAGGACCTTATACAACAAGAATATATTAGAAAATATCTGCTGTAGGACCACAAAATATCTAGTAAAGAATAATGGTAATCTAATGCAAATATCAACCAAACACTAACTAAACAAATATCACCTTCATGACTTTAAGGAAGCCAACAAATAAAAAATAGAGGGTGAAAATACAGATAGTTGCGAGGATAAGGGAGAAACAACAGCAGAAATTGTGAAAAAGCTAAATACTCAGCTCCAGCTGGGACTACAGAACGCCATGATAGAGTAATGATAAGAAACGCTCCGACATGGCCAAAACCTGGAAAATTTGGGCAGGGTGAAAATAGAAAAGATAATCGCAGCACTGGCTGAGAACCGCAGGGCTCGAGGCTGAGACTGAAGTACATTTGAGTGCGGTACAGAGTCTAAAGCCTTCCCACTAGAAACCACCAAATATACTTAATGAAACAGAATACATTGATTAATTGAAGAATATGAGGAAGTTGGGAATAAAAAATTAACCCCTTTTTATATGGCTGGTTAGTGTTAGTTCAGAGAGAATATATCTCCAGGCATGACAGTTCGAAATTTCATACACTGGAAGCTATGCCAGCAATACGTAATACAAACAGAAAAGAGATGTTATAAATATAAACCAGAAAATCTCCCAGAGAATGGCAAAGCAGCCATACTTTGGGATATGCCAATCCACACTTGATATTATTGTCAAGGAAAACCAGGAAAGAAAGTCTCTCCTACTCCAAATATCAGTCCTAACAGACGATAATATATCTCTAAAAAACAACAACAGAATTATCCAAATATAAAGATCTGGAAATAGATATAATCAGAATGTTGGGGCTTGAAAACAGAAACAGTTCATATAATAATACTTGGGAATGATTAAAAGGGATGCAGACAAATGCATCTCCCAAACCACAGGACTTGCACATATATACAACATAGAGAAAATGGCAGGAATATGCACTGCACATATATTACACAGAGAACTTTCAATGGAATAGAAAACACAAAACCAGAACAAAACACTGGACGTACACAAGGAAAACAGAGCTCCACTCGGTTGTGCAGTGATAGCAAGCAATACAAATAGAACCCCCGAAAAATAATTTTTCCTACCATAGGCACAAGGCCGACAAATTTTAGAGGATTACAACTACTGCAGTATTTTATTTTATCGACTCCGTAAGGATGAAAGGCAAAGTTGACTACGGCGGGATTTGAACTCAGATCGTAAATAGCCGGAACAAATACCACACTGAAATTTGTCTGACGCCCTAATGATTCTGCCAATCCGCCAGTCTAGATTGGAAAATAACAACTTGGACATGAAAACAACTTTCCGTAGAAACCCAAATACATCCGATAATATCACCAAACCCAAGATCAAAATTAACAAATCAAAAATGAAAAAAAGTGATGTTATAAGGATTCTAGTAAGTACACACTGATAATTATGTATGTCTTACCTGTGATTATTGCACACAGGATATAATATGTAAATAATATGTATTACGTGCAAGAAACAGGTGAGAATTTTTGAACAAGCAAACGAAAACCAAACGAACGTTTGAATACGGACAACAACAAAAAAAACGAAACGATCCTATTTATTACACACAAAATATATTGTTTAAATAACACGAGGTAACACGTTTAGTTTATCAGAATTGTTTGTTGTGTCTTTATGTATTTTGGGGGACTGAGTTCACACATGATCTTAGTTTCCGCTTGTCATCGATATTTTCGGAAATAATTTTAGTTTTGTAATTAGCCTTTGTGTTATGCGACCTTCACCTAAGACTTCATTTTTATTCTTGTGTTATATGCAACACGTATGTAAATAAGAAATAAGTGAGCATTTGGGACAAACAAAACAACACATCGAAACGAACTTTTCAATTCAAATAAAACAAAAAGGAATCAACTTAAGATAAAACCAATGCTGATTTAAAACAAATCAGCTATATCCTTCAATCAGTGAAACAGTAACAAAAACGTGACTAGCCGAGTCATGATGTATAATCAATTTCGTAGCGTGAGATACGGAAATAATGTAACGTGTGTTTCAGAAGCTGTGTCTTCTTAAAAGTTTAACTCCGAACAAAACCTCGTCTTTCTCTGCTATCTTCTGAAGTAAAAGCAAAATTTAAAAAGTTCGTTGGACCAATGAACACTACATAGAAGTGTTACATTCCTATTACACATCACGAGAATGTTCAAAACAAGTGCTACAGCTGCAAAAACGAGGGAGGCCATACCAACTTAATAAGTAGCCGAGACACTACAAAGGATGAAGAACTAGAAGGCAGTGATACATTTCTAAATTTCTGGATTAAATATTTAATAGGCATACATAAAGTGCTGGCAAAAATATTTAATTACCTATTGAAAGTGCCGAAAACAACAAGACATTAAAGAAACAACAATCGCCAAATTCTATATATCCGCAACCTGACTGCCTACAGCGTAGAAAGGATTTAGCTGTAATATATCGCAGAGGATGAATAGGCTGAGTATCGCGTGTCTTGAATACCAGAAGACCTTTGACAGTGTTAACCACCCGTTGATTACAGAAACGTTATCCATGTGTGAGTTAGCACCAATAATAAGCATGTCATGGCTAAACGGCAAATAATACTGCATATACAAGCAAAAGATGAATATTCCATGGTGACCTCTCTCTCTACTTCTTTTCTGTCTGGTTTTAGCACCTTTAAACAATAAGCTGAACCAGCCTGTACTCGGATACATGATATGGGAGGAGATACAACTATATTTTGTATATGGACGATCTCAAGTTGTAAATAAATAAATGGATCTTCCCCAGTTTCACCGATGAGTATTCCAGTTGTTCTATCGACTGAAATGTCTACTCATTGAATTATATTGTAAATAGCTGAGTATACCACATAAACTTGCGCCCTTAACGTAAAATTCTCTGGCAGCATCAGCATAACTATGTGTGATATAGCTGGCCCTTTGAATTACAGGTATATCCCATCGATGTGATTCCACAGTTACCGTCTCTCTAATTTTGTTCACAAGGCTTGAGTCAACCCGAGGTTATAGTAAAAGACATTTGCCTAAGATGCCACGTTGTTGTAATGAAGCCAGGACCTCATGATTGCAAAGCGAACTCTATAACAACTCGGCCCTACCCTTGGACTCAAGATGTACACTGCGGATGATAAATAACTAGAAACACTACTGCAGACAGTACATAGATTTACTAGAGGAATTCACATGAAATTCGGGTTGAACAAATGCTCCAAGGTGACCTTGAAGGGTGGGAAATTAATTAAGAACACTAATGTCATGTTAGATAAAGAAACAAAGAAAATTAGACCAAACACAGCCGTACAAATACTTACGAAATAATAAACTAGACAAAGTACAGCACAAACAAATGAAAACAAGGTTAAGAAAGAATATTATAGACGCATTAGATTAAAACAGAGGTAAATGTGAAAAATAAATAACATCAATACTTTAACCGTCCCAGTAATAAGTTATACTTATGATATTCTCAATTGGATGCTAAGAAAATTAGGCAGACTAGACAAACATATTGACTGCATTTAGAGTATATCACCCACAATCCGACACAGAAAGTTTTTATTTACCGCGAATACAGGATGATAGGGACCTTCTGCAATTGGCCAATTATTAACAAATATCTACTGTAGGACTAAAAATTATGTAATATGAGAAATTAATACAAAAGAGCTAGATAACATCTGCAAAACAAAATCTGTTTTGTTTTCAATGAAGCCAACAAATACAAAACAATGACATGTAACAGACATTTGTGAGGAGAATGGAGAAACAACAACAGAAATTATTTTTTTTTGAAATCTACAAACTGATTGTGTGAAAGGATATATTTGTAGCGTAGTATTTTATTGGTATTAATCTCATAAAACACGGAAATCATTTTTTCACCTGCTACAAATACCATAGCAGATACCACAACAGTTATATAGATGCTATGCTATTATGGTCCATCAGCTTTCATTTTTAACTATAATTCTAGTCATATAAACGTTAAATTTTGTTGCATGTAGCTACATAAAGCTGAGGAAAACTACTGCCATGTTACTCGGTCTATTGCTAATCTCTTTTTTATTTTATTATTATTATTTTTTTTATTACTAATATTCGTTTCTAACTACTCCATGAGAATACATATAAAACTTGTGCATTAAGATTTTACAATGATTTATTACCTTGGCTAACACAGCTACATAACATGCAGAAGCCTACGAATATTTTCTAGTTTACCGTAATTTTCTTGTCAAAATTTTCTAAAGGAGATAGAAAGGTTTGAAAACATTGCATTGAGGATTTTAAGAGTAGTTATTATCTTAAAGAATTATTATCCTCAATGGAGTTTATTCTATCTGCATTCTATAAGAATTATTGTTTTATGAACTTCATGATAATCATAATGGTTTTTAACACTGTTTCAAGGTTTCAAATATTGGAGGTGGGGTATAGTCAGTAATATTGACCCCAGTACTTGAATGGTATTTATGTTATCTATCCCAGGAATATGAAAGGCAAAGTTGACGCCGGTGGGATTTCAACTCAGAACATAAAGGGACGTAACAAAATACCATAAGATATTTTTCAGCACTTTACCGGTTGTGCCATCCTTTTCATTCCGTTTTTCCTCATCCACCTTCTTCTAATAACTAGATTATTGATTTCCATCATGAGTTCGATACCTCAAACTTCGTTAGAGGAGTGTAGTTGATTATTATGAGCGGAATTTGGAAGGCGGAAACTGTACGGAAGCCCATCGTAAATATATATATAAAATAAAATGGATCTCCGTCTGAATTTCAGACAATGAGTGTTCAGCTATTCGATCAACTGAACTACCAACTCACTGCATCAGCGTGTAAGCGGCTGAGCATTCCACAGACACGTATACCCATAAAGTAATCAGCAGGCAGAATCAGTGTGACACAGTGTGATAAGGTTGGGACATTGAATTACGGGTACAATCCATACGACGGGCTTCTATAGAGTTTCCGTCTACCTAAGTCACTCACAAGGCTTGGGTCGACCCGAGGCTATGGTAAAGACACTTGCCCAAGATGCCACGCAGAGGGATCGAACCCGGGAACTCGTGATTGCGAAGCGAACTTCTTAACCATTCGGCCATATATATACGATTGGCTTATGCTCAGTTTCCGTCAACCAAATTCACTCACAAGGCATTGATCAGCTCACTTGTCCAAGGTGCCACGCAGTTGGACTGAACCCGAAACCATGTGGTTACGAAACAAAATTTCTTAACCACACAGCCATGCCTGCACCCATATTAAGAACACAAAATCTGCAGAGTACACAATAGCTTTATGGCACAACTCTGTTCTGAGGAACACCATTTGGGAAGAATTATAAAATAAGTTACGGGAATCACTTCACTTACAAAGAATATTTTTTTAGAAGAGAAAACAATGAAGAAAGAATCTAACTGAACTATAACTATAATATATTGGGGGGAAGGGAGGGTCCATTTAATTGATAGTCTCCTCTCACTAAATTTGTGACCATGTGCCAATGATAGAAACCATCATTATTATTATTTCAAAAGGTGGTGTATGACAGTTTCAGTAGACTGCCAAACAAAATGCCTTGCTGTATTTAATTACATCCCTTTACATTTTGAGTTCAAATCCCAGAGGTAGACTTTGGCTCTCATCCTTCTGGGGTCGATAAAACAAGTACTAGTCAAGTGTTGAGAGGGGGAGAGGTCAATGTGATCAAAATGTATCTTTGTGTGCAAGTTAAAAATCATTACCCTCTCTTTACACTGTAAATTTAAATTCCCCTAGGGTTGACTTTGTATTTCATGCCTCCAAAGTCGAACATAAGTTCCGGTCAATTCAATTGACTATACCCCACCATTACAAATATTTGGTTTTGTCCTGATCTAAGAAATCCTGTATCATTATCTACTACTCTGAAATTGGTACAGATGGTAGATAGCTAAACTATCTCCTGCCCACATACCAAAACTATCCATATGCCTAGCTAAATGAAATCATTGAAGATGGTAGAAACAGAAGGGTGCTGAGCTAAAGTCCTTGTGGTATTTAGTTACATTTTTTTAACGTTTGTAGTTCAAATCCTGCCGAGGTCAACTTTGCCTGTCATTCATCAGTGGGTCAATAAAATATCTACAACTCATATACAGGGTTGATTTAATTGCCTACACCAGTGATGGTGAACTTTTTTTAGCCTGGCATGTGTATGTGTGTTTGTCTTGCATTGACTTCATGTTGATGTCACTTAAGCAACCGATGTCGTTTGTTTATGTCCCACATAAACAACAGGTACTGTAGCTTAGCGGTTCGATGGGTGAAGATCAGTGGAATAAGTCCCATACTTAAAAATTAGAGTTGGCATCAGGAAGGGCATCTGACCATAGTATACTGCCTCAAAAAATCTCATCCAACCCATGCCAGCATGGAAAAGCAGACGTAAAAACGAAACGAACATGTCGAAATTTTAATTTCTTTAACTCTTAACATTCTGTTGAAAATGTTGTAAGTTCTGTAATGATTGAGCAGAAAATACCTAAAAACAGGTGTTTTTGTGACATATATATTATGAAATGTCCATGTAAGAAACACAGGTGCTTGAAGTGTTTTCACACAAGAATATTTCAATTTCACCATATATATATATATATATATAGGAAGGGCATCCAGCCGTAGAAACCAGGCCAAACGAAATATGTGTGAGGTGTGGTCCCCCGACCCGCCTAGGAGAGTGGTGACTCCATAAACAACAGACGTGAGCCGAAATCGCCCGTCCAACCCATCCATGCCAGCATAGAAAACGGACGTAAAATGATGATGATGATGATGATGATGATGATGATGATGATATAGTTCAATGAATCAATATCAATTTAGTGATGCAGTACCGTGTAGAACCCTGTCCTACAGGATGTTAAAAGTTAAATAATCCTGTTATTGGAGTGTCTCTTATATGAATACATGTATTTTAGTTTTAGGTAAATGTTTATAGATAAGCTTTTTTATAACATGATATTGCTGGAAGAATTTTTTTTTAGAAGTCCATGGTGCATCACTGCTGACCCGTGCATTATAGGTTCACCATCACTGGCCTATACACACACCCCTACAGATGTGTGGCCTTGCGACAAAGTTAGAAATCATTATCATTATTATTGCTGAGTTATTATTAAGGTGGCGAATTGGCAGAGTCATTAGCGCATCGAACAGAATGCCTTACAGTGTTTGTTGTGGCTCACTGCGCCCTGAGTTCAAATCCCGCCGACGTCAACTTTGCCTTTCATCCTTCTGGGTTCAATAAAATAAAGTACCAGTCAAGTACTGGATTTGCTGGCCCTGTGCCTATGCTAGAAACAATTATTACTGCTGGGGTCAACTTCACCTTTCATTTTCTTGGGGGTCAATAAAATAAAAAACCAGTCAGGTACTGAGGTCAGTCCAATCAGCTATAACTCTTCCCAAAAATTTGTGGCTTTGTGTCTATGTTAGAAATTATTATTATTATTATTTACCTTTCATCCTTCCGGGGTCGATAAAATAAAGTACCAGTCAAGTGCTGGGGTTGTTGGCGTTGTGTCTATGTCAGAAACAATTATTATTATTACATCATTGGACAAAATGCCTTGCAGTATTTGTTCCGACTCTTTACGTTCTGAGTTCAAATCCCGCCGAGATCAACTTTGCCTTTCATCCTTCCAGAGTCGATAAACAAAGTACCAGTCAAGTACTGGGGTCGATTTAATCGACTTACCCCCTCCCCTAAAATTTCTAGCCTTGTGCCAATATTAGAAAGAAATATTATTATTATTATTATTATTATGTTATTGTTGTAAAACAAATGTTAAACTTCCAGTGGCCAAGTTTGTGAACAGGTTTCAAACTTAACTGAAGGCCAGTTCACTTTAATTACATCACTAATTCAATGGAGATGGGCATGAAAACAATACCTTCTTTTGTCAACCACTCCACTACAAATCTGTGGTGTCACACCCTAGTAAGAAATTATTATTGTGCCATAGTTCTTGTTCATAACAGTGTATATGAAATATGAAGTGAAAAACAATCAGAGATGTCACATGACAATGATAGACCACAGACCTTTATACATTTATATCGGTTAGTATGTGGGCACAGGCATGGCTGAGTGGTTAAGAAGTTTGCTTTACAATCACGAGGTTCTGGGTTCAATCCCACAATGTGATATCTTGGGCAAGTGTCTTTTACTATAACTTTTAAGTCGACCCAAACCTTGTGAGTGAAATCAGGTAGAAGGAAACTATATGAAACCCTGTAGGATGGATTGTACCTGTAATTCAAAGAGCTAGCTTTGTCACACGCTGTGTCAAGCTAATTCGGCCTGAGAATTACATTAAGAGTACACGTGTGTCTGGAATACTCAGCCACTTACATGTTAATTTAACAAAGTTGATCAAACAACTGAATGCTCATCCTTGAAACCAATGGATGATTCATCACTGACAGTTGGAGTCACATTCATAATTTTTTCATACACACCCCAAAAAAATTTTTTTATCCATGACAGACTGACAAGTCCCTTAACCCTTTTAGTACCAACCCGCCTGAAACTGCCACTGTTTCTATGACACAAAACCGCCTATCTTAAAATGTTCATATTTGAATTAAAACTTTCCATCATAATTTTATGTGAGAACTTTTATAGTTGTTATGTTTCAAACTCCAGCTTAATAATGACTAAGTTAGTTATTTTACTAAATCTCTCCAATTTTTTGATTATTTTCAAAATTAATTCAAACACATAGACAATGTATCTCATTAGAAATATGATCACAAAAGGGTTAAACCTTTTGTTACCATATTCTTAAGGAAACACACTGCTCAAGTGTTTCAATTAATTTGGAAAATAATCAAGAATTTGGGGGAATTTAGTAAAATAACTGAAATTTTTCATTATTAAGATGGTGCTCAGAATATATCTTAAGAAATGTTCCTAAATAAAATTATGATAGAATTTTTTAATATAAATATGAACATTTTAAAAGGGGTAGTTTTCTATCATAATACCCAGGGCGATTTCAGGTGGGTTGGTAACAAAAGTGTTAAACCTCTTGGTCAATCATGCAATAATGAGGGTTCTGATTTCATGCATCATCGCTTTTTACGTCCGTTTTTCCATGCTAGCATGGGTTGGACGGAGAGATCTTGGGCAAATCAACCCGCTGGAGTCATGGAGTCATCCCTCTCCTAACTATGCACACAAGAGGAGTTGAACTCAGTACAATGCAAGCTAACAAACCACCTGTTGATTCTAAACTGTTACCACTGCTTCACGTGATGAGTGATTCCTACCATGTGATTATACCTCTATATAGTTAGGTGATCTGAGCCATTTGAGAGTCAAGTGTTTTAGACACGGAGTCGAAGAATCGGCAGTCGTTAGAGAGTTGGATAGAATACCTAGCGGTATTCATTCCGCGTCACTCTACCAAATTCACTCACAAGGCATTAGTAGGCTATAGTAGAAGACACTTGCCCAAGGTGCCACGCAGTGGGACTGAACCCAAAACCAAGTGGTTGCGAAGCGTACTCCTTAACCACACAACCATGCCTGCACCTATATATATATATATATATACATACATATATTTATGCATATGCAATGTCTATATATGTGTATATATACATAGACACTGAGTTCAAATACAGCCACAGTCAACTTTGCCTTTCATCCTTTTGGGGTAGATAAATGAAGTATCAGTCTAGGGGCAGGGGTGGACTGATGGAATCATCAGAGTGTCAGACTCTTTGTGTTCTGAGTTCTGAGTTTGAATCCTGCCATGGCCTACTTGCATGGTAGACTTAATCCATCTACCAGTTTAACACTACCAGCTGGCCCATGGGTGCCTTTAGCAGAGTCTACTCTGTTGCAAGCGTTCAGGCCAGGTCTCCAGTCTGAGGATACTTTCCTCCCTCCCTCTCTCCCTCCCACCAGTCTCAGAGAGCCTGAAAAAAAGGGCACTGCCTTCCCTCCTGACTAACAAATAAAAATAAAAAAATTTTTAAACAGTTTTGGGGACAAGATACCATTGACCTCTTGGCTGGCTGTCCCCGCACCCTATCGACTAAACCATCCGTGCTCCCTATGATGACTCATTGCAGTTAAGTAAATGAAAGGAAGGAGTTATTATTGCACAGAAATCTAAAGACACCCCTCTTCAAAAGCTGAAGAGAGCCAATAAGACAATGAAACCAGTCAGAATATATTGTCTATGGCTTGCCAACATTATTTGGGGTTATAATCTAAACATTGAACTGTTCAGTAGATTGTTGTTGTTTAACCACAGGTCTACCCTGATCAAGCTGACCTATTACCAATGCTGTTTCAGCCATGACCATGCAATCTTATTTTCAGACATAGTATATATCTAGGAATACATTATCTGTTGTGTCCATTGTTTAACATGGTAGAGTGTGATTTGAGAAAGATTTGGCTGCTATTTCTAGTATGTCGAGTGACCACTTAAAGACCTCCCTCTTTGGCTAGTTGATATACTGCCATACACCTCGTAGCCGTCGAAAATGGGTGATAGTGTGTGCGTGTCGGAAATCCT
>JAOPJM010369024.1:0-11538 GCA_027124095.1 Muusoctopus leioderma | reverse complement strand
GTATATGTGAGTGTATGTATCCATGTATATATGTATGTGCACATGTATGTATGTACATATGTGGTTGAGTACTTGTGTACGTGTATGTGTTTGTGTGTGTGTGTATGTGTGCAAAACATATTTGAAGCATTTATCAATGCTACTTTTATCAGTCTCAATTCGTCTCCTCAATTACTCTGTATGTCTGCCTCTCTCTCCCTCTCTCTCTCTCCCTCTCTCTATGACATTACTTTTCACACACTCTTTTACACACCATACTCCACACACCATACACACACATGCTCTCTTTCTTTCTCCCTCTCCCCATGACACTCTCACGCACATTCTCTGCCTCACAAACTTTCTTAGCTATCAATCTCTTTACCATTTTCACTCCTCCTCTCTCTTCTCAAATTTTTCATATTTCTTTCTCACTATACAACTGATCCACTTTCTCTCTCTCTTTCTTTCTCACCTCTCATAGCTTCTCCTCACTTTCTCAGTACGTATTATTCTGAACATCAGTAGTATTGAACTCACCAGCCTAGGAGGTCTTGCAAAGGTCATTTGTACTGCCTCTCCTTCTCTGGTCCACTACTTTAGCAAGAACGAGGAAGTATATGGTTAGCTAACGATGTCTAATCAGACCGAAACATATCCGGAGTTGTCTCACATATTTATCGAAATTATTAAAATAATATTAGTAATTGAGCTAATCTTATCTTTTCCTCACCTTATAAGTATTTATATAGTGATTTGTAATGCTTATGACAATAAATGCTAACATTGTTGTTTTTCATGTGGATTGTGTCTCTCAGCATAATTGATTTATTTGATTATGCTAATTTTTCACGCCTACTCCTGTACACTTTTGTGCATTTACTTAGTGATACTCTAATCACTACTTCGGCAACTACAGTGACACGTATGCTTCACTGTTGAGGTCTAATAAGACAGAAACCTGTTCGGAGTTGTCTCCCGTACTTGCCAAAATGATTAAAGTAATATTAGTCATTAAGCTAATCTTGACTTTTATTTATCGCATAAGTATTTCTAATTAAAAGTGTTATGATCATGGCATTAAATATTTTAACAGCCATCAATTTTGTAGTCACCCTTGTATCTCACCCTACTTCCAGTTCCGGCACTAAACGCGTTGTCCAATTATTTCTTTCCAGAACTACAACCCACTGGATTTCTTTACTTTCCCACATTTTCCATAGTGACGGCGATCATCTATACATGTCCAGTCTAAACATCAACTGCATCGGTCTCAACAGTCTAGAAGTTCCTGCAAATGGCATGGGCACTGTGCCTCCTTCTCTGGTTAATGCTTAAGCTCTCCCTCTTCTAGCTGCAAACCACCGTTCTGTCCCCTTCCACTCTACCCACTGCCGTTCTGCCATTTCATCATGCTGCTTCATTGAAGCCAACATCGTTTTTTTTTCACTTCACATTTATTTCCTTTTTTCCTCGTCTCCGTCCTTGTTTCATTTCTTGACGAAGGACCACCGTCCGAAACGTTGAATTCTGTTCTTTTCATTTCTTCATGGCGTAATTATATCGACTTTGTACTCTTGTTCATTGTTCATGGTGTTTTTTTGTTTTTGTTTTTGGTTGATATTTTTTTTTTCCTGTTTTTTCTCGTGACTACTTATAGGCGGTAAATTGGCAGAGACGTTAGTGCGTCGGATACAATGCCTTGCGGTATTCGTTGCAGCTCACTGTGCTCTGAGTTTAAATCCCATTGAGGTTCAACTTGCCTTTCATCTTTTCGGGGTAGATAAGTAAAGTACCAGTCTTGGGTGGTGGACTGGCGGAATCAGTATTTATTCCGGCCCTTTGCGTTCTGAGTTCAAATCTAACTGTGGCCTACATGGGTGGTGGAATTAATCCGTCGCCCGGCTTAACACCATCACCTGGCCATTGACTGCTATTAGCAGAGTCCTCTCTGTTCCAAGCATTTGAGCCAGGTCTCCGGTTTGAGGATACCTCCCTCTCTTCCTTCCACCAGTCTCGAGGGCCCTGAAAGGAAGGGCGATGAGTAATGCCTTCCCTCCTGACAAAACGATGAAATATAACTTGGATATTCCATTACCACGCAGATGCTGACGACCCCTAATACAAATTATTATAAATCCACTAGATTCATATTAATGGGAGGGGAAACCTCTGCATGTCTTTTATTAGTTTCTTTCTCACACACCCTCTTTTTCTCACTCTCTTTATCTACTTATATCAGCAGCCTCTCATGCTTTTCTTCGCTCACATACATTCCTCAATCTTTCACTCCTACTTTCTTTCTCTCTCCCACTCCTTCCCTCTCTTCTTCATTTTTGACTTTCACCTTCCATCTTCCACCTCCCACCACAGCACCACCTCACATATTGACACCTCATTAGGTTCTTACCAGACATTGCTGAACCAAAAACGTGGACATGTCTAAAGATTTCCGGTCACTTTACTCGTTTCAGCCTACACCACCTTATCCTCACCACAGGCACTTGGCTCAGTTCTGTCTGGCTGTCCATAGACAATCGGATCGGGTTACCTCAGTTACCTGCCAAACTGCGATGTACCCCCCAACACACACGCACAAACAATGACAGTATGGTGTTGGACAGGATGATGGGGAGGGGAGTGTACTTCGAAATGTTAAATATAAAATATAAAATCAAAACAGATTATATTTAACCCGCAGTCAATCCTCATTACCTACCACTACTAAAACCACTACTAACACAACTACTAATAGCACCACTACCACCACCACCATTACTAGTACCGCTGCGAATACCCCTACAATCACCACCACAACTAACATCACTATTTCTAGCCCTCCATAACTACTACTACTACTACTACTACTACTACTACTACTACTACTACTACTACTACTACTACTACTACATTCACTCCTACCACTATGACTACCATCCACTTCTATCACTTCTGTTAATACTTCTACCACCAATACTACTACTAGCACCACTAATATCACTACTATTATCTCAAGCACTGCCACCACTACTACTACTAGTACCACTAATATCACTACTACAACTTCTAGCATTACCACCACTATCACTCCGACCACGACGACCACCACCCACAACTAGCACTCCTACAAATACTACTACCACCACTGCTACAACTAACACCACTACTATCACTACTACCATCCACTACTACTACTACTACTACTACCACCGCTACCATTTCACCCAGTCGTTGCTAATAAGAATTGCAACTCTCTGAAACTTACTCCCTGTCCACATTGTTGTTGTTGTTGTTATTTAGCCCTAGGTCAGTCCTGATTGAGCTGACCTACGGTCAAAAGCATTCCAGCCGTGACAACCCGTCTTTTTCAGACAGTGTATCTAGAATCCCATTATCCAATATTCCTTTCCCTTTCTTTGTGATATAAAATAGATTTGGCCGTTATTTCTAGCACATCGAGGGATCACGTAGAGGCTCCCCTCATTTCCTTGTCCTTGCCAACGTTTTCCCTACAGGCATCAATTTACTGAAGTTGAACTGAACATCAACCACCTCTTATTGATTTAGAAAATAGTCCTATTCATAAAAAAAGAAGTAGTATCATTGCAATGTTGCAGTCTGATCATGTTCTCTTCCCACTTCAGAATATATATAGGCGCATTTCTGTGCACCTATATATATATTCTGATTGTGGCTACAGTGGAGTCAAGCTCAGTCAGAGCACGACAGCTGATGTTCCTTTACAATTATCATCGGCGGTGTTTGGGGGAATAATGAGACGTTGAAGGTACAGCTATATTTGTGTGTTGTTATTTTTATGATTGTCTGGTCTGAGTGGGGAAGATTGTTTTTCGGGTGCTGTTGTAATATTGGAGTGTTGCAGATGTGTCTTGGCATTTGGAGATAATTGTGAATGTAGAGGCAGCGATTGTGAGAGTTGGAGTGTTCTGCGGCAACACACTGTGCCCCTCGCATACCAAGGTGGTCCTTCATTTTTCATATTATTGTTTCGTTGTGTAGTTAGTCTAAAGATGTGGTCTGTGTGAACCTGTGATGATACGAACAGTGCTTATTTTGTGTTCTTTGTAGTGTATTGTTGTTTGTTGTAGAGAGATTAGGAGCGCAGGCGGCGATGAACTCATGTATTTTTTGTACAACACTCTGGTTGTTTCTTTCTGTTGGCTACCTGTGATAAAATTTTCGTACGTGTGTACACCATATTGATTTCTTTGCTGTCTTCTGTGTGTTGTCGTACAGACAGAAATACTAGGAGCTTCACACAACGTATGAATCTCTTAGTATTTCTATCTTCTATATGTATCGTGTTTACGTTGTTGATTGTGATGGCTGGTTGTATTTTATATTCTCTTGTGTTGCTGGCAAGGAGGAAGACAGTGGATTTTGTTGTACTGCTTTAGGTCTGTTGTTTTGGAGCCATGTTTCTAGTTGATTGATGTAGGGTTTAAATAGTTGTGCAGTTGTGTTTGGACAAACGCGCAGGTTGTGAGTGGGATGTCATCTGCGTTCGAGGTCGTATATGTTTTGATGTGGGAAGATCGTGTAGGTATAGGTTAAAAATAGTGGGTCAGAGGAGTATCCTTTCAGTATTCCATTCGTAATATAACAAATTCTAGAAGTTTTGCGTCATGGGAGCTACACGGCAAGTCAGAATTTTATTTTTGTTTTTTAAGGTGTTGAGTATTTTGTGTAAAAGTGGGTAGCAGGGAGTGAAGTCGAAAGCTTTCCTGATGTTGATGGTAGTTAGGATGGTGCGTATGGGCTTTGTGTGTGTGGTTTTTTTTTTGGGGGGGGGGGGCTTGAAGTCATCATGTATTTTTGTGTAAGTTTGGTGAGCAGTATGGGGGTTGAGTGTAATGGTCTGAATCCGTGCTGTGATTTGGAGAAAGAAATGTGTGGTTTCTTAATAGCGTCTTTGAATGTGTACATTGGAGAGTGATGCAGTATGATTGTTTCTTTTTGTTTTATTTTTTCTTTCATTTTTTTTTTTACGACGATGAATATTCCCAGTTTCTAGATTCTGGAGATATAGCAGTGTTGATATGAGAAGATGTTGTCATTGTTGTTGTTGTTGTGTAGCCACATGTCAGCCCTGATCGAGCAGTCCTATGGTCAGTAGGTAATCGGCTGAACGATGAAACACGACCCACAGATCATTCTTCCCTGTTATACTATGCTTCCGTTTAACTGAGGACCGTACTTCACACTCCGACATACAGTGATGAATTGTGCAGTGCGATAGACTTGACATACTCTCTCTGCTGCTCAGTCTATTTCTGTATGCCCAGTAGATTCTGTTGCTGGTCACAGCGGAGGCAATGAGAATGGAGTCGGTCAGAGAATAACCGTCGCTATTCCTCTACACTTATTGCTTAGGGCTAACAAAGCTATTGATACTTCATCTATTTCTGTATGCAAGTGGTTTTTTTAAATGTTTGTCTGGGGTGAGTAAGAGAGATAGTATAGGATGGTATTTTAGTAGTGCTCTGGGGTGTTGTATATGGGTTTGGATGTTTCGAGTGGTTGTTAATGTAATGACGGGGAATGTGGGAAGAATTGAAACTTGCTGCGCAACAAACTATGCCCTTCAGATGTCCAAGCGGTCTTTTATTTCTAGCATTTTTGTTTGATTGTGTCGGTGGTATGTGGGTGTGGTCTGTGTACAACCTGTAAATGATGCGTAGTACGTTGTTTTGTGTTCTTTGTAGTTTATTGTGACTTGTTGTTGAGGGATTGGGGATCAGGTAGGACCATATTGTCTATGATGGATCTAATGTAGTTTGTACACCATTGTTTTTTTTATGTTGGCCAAATGTGATACCAGTGATTACTCTAAGTATATTTCTTCGTCGTTTTGCGTTCTTTACTGTCTTCTACGTGTGTTGTATATGTTGTAGAGGAGTTGATATAACTCCTAGCGTATTTGTCATCTTTTTGTGTGTGGTCTATTTATGTTGTTAAATGTGATATCTGGTTGTATTTGATGTTATCTGGTGTTGCTGGTTAGAAAAAAAGACAGTGGAATTGATGAGTGCTATTTTATGTGTGTTGTCATTGAGCCTGGTTTCTAGGTGATTTGTGTAGGTTTGGAGTAGTTGTGCAACAGTATCTGGAGAATGGTGGGAGGATTTAAGTGTTACGTCATCTGCGTATGAGACTGTCTGTAGGTTTTGTGGAGATGTGGGAAGATTGTGTAGGTATAGGTTGAAAAGAGTAGTTGAGAGTACGGATCTCTGTGGTACTCCATTCGGGAAATTGCAGGTTCTGGAAGCGTTGTTCATGTACACTACATAGTCTTGGTGACCTGTCAGGTAGTATGCCCGCCAGTGTTTTATGTTGTTTCCTAATGTGGTGTTGAGTATTCTTTGTATGAGTGGATGGTGAAGTATGGAATCGAAAGCTTTGCTGATTTTGATGGTAGTTAGAATGGTACATGTGGGAGGTTTTTTGTTGTTGAAGCTATCATGTGTTTTCTCTGTATTGTGATTTGGAGAGTGAGATGTATGGATTAATGATGTCAAGGATTAGCCTTTCTAGAATTTTGAGGCTGTGCATAGGAGGGGGATGGGTCTGTTGCGATGTTACTTTACTTCGGTTTTGTTGGTGTTTAGAATTACTAAAAGGGGTTCGCAGATTCTGGGAATCTTAACACTGTTGGTACGAGAAGTTGTGGATATTGGTGAGGGTAGTGATTCCTTTGGGCCCTATGTGTTTTAGCTGTATGTTTTTGATTATGTCTGACCCTAAGTCTTTTACGTTTTTAGATTTCCTTATTGTTTTTGGGGTGTCTGGTGGAAGAGATGGGTCAAAATTGTGATCTACGCGGAAGATGAATACTTTTCGTTTTGCATTCCTGTCCTTGTGTCGTTTTTGGCTATTTTCAAGAAATGTCTGATAAGGGCATTTGTGATTCTGACATGGGATGTGATGTGATCGTTGTTGTTGAAGTTGATGCGGCTAATTAGTATTATGGTTTACGTTGGTTACAAATGTTTGCTAGTTTTCTGTTTTTCTATCGTTTAGGTTTGATTATTTTGTTTGTTATTTCCTTGTTTATTTGTTTGATGCTGAATTATATATCTGTTGTGTGTGGTGTTGGTGTATTTTGTTTTAGGCTGTCTATTATTCGTATGGTGTTGGCTATTTCTGGCGTGAAATTAGGGTTATATTTTTTGTACGTACTATATGTCTTTTGAATGCATCTATGATTATTTGTCTATGATGTTGTTATTGTTGTTTAACCCCGGGTCAACTCTGATCAAGCAGACCTATGATGATAACAGGCATTTCAGCCATGCTCACCCCGTCCTTCTCTCGAGTTTTGCACAATTAGGATTACATTATCCAATGTTTCCCCTCTCTTTTCAAGTAGGGTGTAATCTAAGGGAGATTTGGCTGCTTGTTCTAGCAAGTTGATCGACCACAGAGAGGCTCCCTCATTGGTTTGTGCAAAGTTTATGTTGATTGTGGTGTTGCTGAATTCTTAAAACCTTGATTCTGTTTCTTGTTGGAACATGTTCTATTGTGCTTTTTTGAAGTTTGTAAATGTTTTTGCTTTCTTCACTGAAGTGCGAGTGTGTTGTGATGATAATTGGTAGGTGGTTCTGGGAATATTAGGGAATTGTTTGCCAAGTGGCTACCGCAGCTAAGTGTGGGGATCAGAGAGTGATGTCTGAGGAAGAGCTGTTGTACTTGGCTTGGTGAGGTACACGTGGTTCCTGTAGGTTGTTTAGGATGTAAAGGGAGTTTAGTTGTGATTATATTATGTTCCCTCTTTTGTTATCTGTTCAATTTGAAAACCAGGAGGTGTTGAGTGTATTGAAGTCTCCTCCAATGGTGGTGTTTGTGAGACTGTTGAAGTGTTGTAGTTGGGGTATATACTATAGACGAACGGTTGGTGAAGTCGATAATGGTATATATATGCTTGTTATATAAATGTGCTTCGTGTTGCCAGATTTTATTTTGAACGCCTGCATTTCTAGCGTAGTGCCGTTTCTTATCAGTTTACGAATGTCGTTTGTGGTAAATATATATATGCATGTTATAAGACTACCTCATTGTGAAAAGGTCTGTCTAATCTGATTTCAGTATAATTTGGAATGGTGGCTGTTCTGTATTCTGGTAGCAAGAATTTTTCCTGAATTATTGCTACGGGAATGTCGTCAGCGATGATAACATCTTTTAATTCAATAAATATGTTTTTTCATACCGTTAGTGTTGTATCGCAGAGTTGTTATATTTTGTTGTGTCCTATTTGCAAAGTTTATTTTTGTGCGAAGCATTTATTTTTTAATGTATATTCAGCACTCAATACAGGGACATAACCTCAATAAACAATAAACCATTACCCTGAATATCTTAAAATTGTGATCTTCAACAACCAGCAGCAAATAAGCTTCCATATGGTCACCCGACAAACGAAATATAACATTTCAAACACGTCTCAACATTGAACGTCTTAATATCTGAGTATGAGTTGTTATTATCAAGATTATAATTTTTCAGACTATTAATCTCATCTTTACAGTGTATTATTATATCTACAATACGTTTCGATCAGTTCAATTTCCGGTTATCATCGGGTGCTTAATCCTGGATATGCAAATGAACCACTAATGGATAATGAGGACGGCGCCTGCAATGGTGATCTGCGCAGTAGTAGTAGTAGTAGTAGTAGTAGTAGTAGTAGTAGTAGTAGTAGTAGTAGTAGTAGTAGTAGTATTAGTAGTAGCAGCAGCAGCAGTAGTAATACAGTCGAACATAGAGTAATATCCATAATTTGGCATATATCAACACTGATATTAATATGAATCAGCGCACACACACGCTCATGCATATTTATTAACAGTCACATCCGCACACACCCACACGTTTATGTATATATATACACATACACATAGGCGCACACACATGCACACCCACAAACACGCCCCCCTACACACACAGACATATATATATATATGTATATATATATAGTGATGTGTTTGCATTCATATCAGCTACAATCTACCTTATTTTTCCATAATGATAAGTGATGCTGTGCAACTTAATGCTAAAATAGAGGTAGACAAAAACATAAACTATGACAAGTTAATTTACTAAATTCGGCGGTAACTGAAGTGAAGAACTGCGTTTCGAAATTTGACTTTAAATGTATAACACTCGATATACATTGCTACTTGGAACTTAGTTTAAATTAAAGTTGTCCCCTATTTTGATAGATTATTTCTCCCCGCCTTCTGCAGTCATGCAATGGATAAAGTAAGAGGAAATTATATCAAACATTTCACACCAGTTTCACAAAGAATGGAAATATAGACAAAAGCAATACACGATTCTATTATATCTTAAGTAGCTAAATATTTTCGATTTAGATTGGTTTGTATAATTTTCCTTTGCTCTTATTTCGTTGTTTTAGAGTTGCAAAAATACTATTAACTTTGAAAGAAAAGTAAAATATCCCCATAAATAAAATTAAATAACAATAGAATTATATATAAATGGCTTTGTTTCAGCTTCATCAATAAATTACTCTTGATACAAAATACTGAAGAAAATAAAGAAGCAATCCACTAGAAAGTAAGGAAAATATATCTAAATATATAGGTTTCATTCTTGTTTTTTCTTTGTCTATTATACTTCTATTTAAAGTACAAAAGTGATTGAAGAATTTATTGAATGCATGAGAAATATATTGCAATGTTTTCTTTTATTGTTGTTTTACATTGTTTGCTTTGTTTTCACTTCCGAAAATGCTGTTTATCATTCTAGAGAGAAAGAAAAAATATTCTGAGAATGAATAATTGGATTCTTCAAGAATAATTGAAAAACACAAAAACAAAGAAACGTATCATTAATTTATAGACAAATGTACTCCTTACAAAATACAGACATCTAGATTGGGTTTATAGTTTAGTAAAAGTTTCTTGGTATAAAATCAACAGGATAATGTTAATTAGATTTTAATGCAATGGTGTTTCGTTGTTTGATGTATCAGTTGATATTTTCATATACACACCTGACAACTAAAGAAAAGAATTCAAGATGAAAAACACATATGTCACTGCTTGGGGAAACCGCACTGTTACTGAACTGGTGACAATAATATTTGAGAGAATTAGGTGATGACCTATATCACATTTTTTTTATCTGGTGTATCAGTTATCGTATCTCACCGGATATAATTACATATTATATAATAATTACCAGGAATATGATATGTTGATTCAATAACCAGTAACGAATCATCTGTCTACATGAATTGAATATTTTACTCAATGCAGTAAGTATTTCGTTAGTATCCAGCTTCAAATCGTCAAGCAAATATCTAAGTTTTCTTCTATGTCCGTATCAATCTCTGTTGTACTCATTCATTTTTTTAGTTTTTCATTTACATTATAATTCTACTAAAATCTAAGTATGTTGACAACACAAGTGTCTATCAGAATACACAATTTAACTCGTCTCTTATGTGAAATTCCTATATCAGATTCCTTGTACATTAGTTGTATGCTTACTGATTTTTCCCCTATATTGTGATTGATGGTTTACTTCCTGGAGTGACATTCACACATATGTTATCAATAGTTCGATGCTCTATACTTTAATACGTTACTTGATTACCAATATCGAAGTCATACTTACACTAAGCCCAGTAACATTGATATCAAACAATATTCGTCTATCAGTTACGTTAGTTTATATTATTGAAATCATATATTCATGGGCCAAATTAATTCGATAAATGGCTTAAACTCCACAGATTATAATACCACATGAAAGCTGATAATTATATTTGTAGATAAACCGTATATTCTCATCATGTTATAGCTTGGCCACAGAGAGTAGGTTAACACCCATGAACCTTTTAGATGTTCTCCGAGGCATGTTGATGAAAGTGAGGAGTGTCTGATACCCCATCATAGCGGAGACCAGATTGGAATGCTCGCAATACCTAGTTAATGTATCCAATAAACATTTGGCAGTTTTAAACACGGCTGCTGATTGCATATGCCACCTACGTACACCTGAACGTATAAATACATTCCGTCTACACAATTTCACTAAATAGGCTTGGATCGACACGGAGAAACGGTAGACAAATTAGTACCAGGGTACCGCACAGTTTGTTCAAACGTGATATCTCTCCATATTCAAGTGATCGTGGTAACCACATGTCTATGCTTGCACTCATACACGTTCTGATAATCTGTGTCAAATATAAAATAGAACAACATTATACATTTAGACAATGTACTGACATCCATTTGTCCATGTTTGCATGAATGCGCCTGTTGTAAATGTTAACCTCTTTAATATAGCTATCGCTATAATTGGCTAAGTGGAGGAACGTTCTGGTTCAGGAATTCCATGATCCTGATTTGTTTAACAAGATGGAATAAATATTGATTTCATTTAAGTGGCGAATAACCGTATGAAGATCATACAATGGCAGCGGGCAGATTTAGACCGAACAGTTCAACGTCATGAGGTACACTGCTGAGAACCATATCAACTGTAATTCGGCAATAAATGATATAT
>JAOPJM010368917.1:0-11539 GCA_027124095.1 Muusoctopus leioderma | reverse complement strand
TTGTCCCCTCATCCGTCGCCCTGGTGGCAAATAAAAGAAATCATTATTATTATTATTATTATTATTATTATTATTATCATTATTATTATTATTATTATTATTATTTCCGAGATGTGCGCAGAGTGATGAAACTGTTCTGAATGCACTCGTTGAATGTCCGGGCATTGCTGACTTGTGGAGTTTTGTCAAACAGCTGCTGTCACGTGAGGGACGGATCCGGCTGTCGGCCGAGTCCATCGTGAAGATTGCCCCACCACCCTCCTTTAACTGGGCATGGAAGGCAGTTTTCCTCTGTCTGGTGGCTGTAGTGAAAGAGGTTGTGTGGTGGACGAGGTTGAGAGGTCTGAAGACAAACACTTTCCTCTTCGGTTGAGCCATCATCGACTTTTTCAAGTTTCACTTGAAGAAGAAAATGAAGGTGGAGAGTGGGGTGAAGAGGAAGGTGAGGGTGGAGAGGGAAGTGTTGTCCTCATGTGAATTTGACGAAAGGTGAGTGAGAGTGGCGAAAATAGCAAGAGTGGGTGGAACCGCTCTAAGTATACGGCTGTAGGTCAGAGAACGACAGTTGGCGATGGCACTTGCCCTTGGTGCTCACGGTGAGCTTGGATCTGTGGGGTTCCTCGACTGGCTCTAGATGGAGGTCCTCCTGTATCAGGAGGATTACACCATCATCATCATCATTTGTATACTATGTATACTTGTATTTCACTTTGGTTTTTTACCACATTCGAATTTATATGTAAACCCCCACACTTTATGTCGGTCTTTTGTGATTGTCCCCTCATCTGTCACCCTGGGGGCAAATAAAGGAAATCTTTAGTATTATTGTTATTCTTTCTAACATAGGAGCAATGCTAGAAATTGGGGGGGGGGCAGGAGTAAGTCACTTAAATCAACCCCAGTATATGGCTGGTACTTTGTTTATCGACCCCGGAAAGATGAAAGGCAAAGTTGGCATTGAACGGAGAAGAATTTTCGCTTCCACGACTGCAAGACGCTTTGCTGGTGGTATTAAGAGGAAGGGAGGGGGGCTCCTCACTGCCAAGAGTGATGGTGGGAGAAACCACTTCTCCTGCTACCACCTCACAAACACGGTCAGTGGGCGTTTTTCTTGTCGCCATGATTTGGCAAAACGGAAAAAACAAATCAAAAAAAATATATAAAAGTTATTGTTCAAATATTGCCCCGTAGGGCTGACTTTCGGACACCGCCCTCTTCACACAGTGAAGTAGGGTTCCTTATTGACCAGATTCAACAAAAATATTTTTACAAAACATAATATATTCAACAAAAGACAACGAACCTTGTAAGAGCCGAAGCGAAATACATCCAACATAGACGATAATAATAATAATAATACTAAGGCATTTTGTCCGACGCTCTAAAGAAGAAGAAGTAGTAGTAGTAGTAGTAGAAGAAGACGCGAGAAGAAGAAGAAGATGATGATAATGGTGATGATGATGGTGGTGGTGGTGGTGGTGGTGATGAAGAAAAAGAGGAAGAAGAAATGATAACGACGGTAGTGTTAATGATAAAGTTGATAACAACAATGTGGATGGTGATGGTGATGATAATAGTTGTTGATTTTTGCCATAAGGTGTGGGGGGGAGGGTACAAGAGACATTTGAACATAAGATGGAGCAAACACGATAGAAAGGGTAAACGTAAAATGACTGAATAAATAAATATAAACACTTAAAAAAATTAAAAAACGATCATTCGGAAAAAAAAAAGCAAATCCCTCTTTCCGCTGCCATGAAGGAAGTAACTACTTAGAAAGGATCAAATCACATGTTAAGACACGTTCACCGTCAGCTGTTGATAAATACCCTTTCTCTGCTCTTAATTATAGAAAAACAAAATTGGTGGATCAACTTTTAGTCCTACTTCATTGCTGACATTCACGTTCACCCTTTCACTTCTCTCTCCAGTTCAGTCATCCTTTTACTTGTAGTACTACATCAAACAAACTACCAATGACTAAGCAAGTTGTGTACCAATTCCAACATATCCCGTTTGTGTGTGAGACACACATAAATGTAACTCTCAAGATCTCCTCCACTGATACTGTTTTCCATCCAGATATCGATTTGCATAAGTTTAAGCTGAACTTCAACAACATCGGCCTTACTCCTCTCAGGAATGTGTCTGCAATGTCTACGGATACAATCCCTTTTTTTTTTTTTATTGAATCAGATAATTGGCAAAGGCGGTGAACTGGCAGAGTCGTTAGAGCATCGGACAGAATGCCCTACGGTATTCATTCCAGCCCACTGCGCTCTGAGTTCAAATCCCCGCCGAGGTCAACTTTGCCTTTCATCCTTTCGGGGTAGATAAATAAAGTACCTTATAGGCGCAGATGGCTGTGTGGTTAAGGAATTCGCTTCGCAACCACATGTTTTCGGATTCAGTCCCACTGCGTGGCACCTTGGGTAAGTGTCTTCTACTTGTGAGTGAATTTGGTAGACGGAAAGTGTAGAAGCCCGTCGTATATATATATATATATATGTATGTGTATGTGTGTCTGTCTGTGTGTTTGTTTATGTCCCGTAATTTAGCGGTTCGGCTTATAGATCGATAAGATAAGTACCAGACTCAAATGTACTGGAGTCGATCTGATCGACTTCAAGGCGGTGCCCCAGCATCGCCGCTATCAAATGACTGAAACAAGTAAAAGAGTAAAAGATATATATATATATATATATTTCACAATCCGCCACAATTCTGCGACCGTCCCATCTTTTATTTTCAGGCATAGTGTAAGTCCGACTACATTAACCAATGTGTCCTTACATTTTTAAAACGGTAGAATGTGATATGGGGGAAATTTGATTGCTACATTTAGTAGGTCAAGTATAGTATTTATGGCATAGCAACCTCAAATATATCTTTTCTCTCAAAGCGACACGCATGGAAGAATATTAATTTAGCGCTGAAAATTAATGAATTACTCGTTACGATAGTAACATTTATTTTTTACTCTGTGGAATCAATTTACTGAAGGAGTGGTCAACGTGAGAGTTAAATGACTTGATGCATTGCAGTGCCGCTGACATATTTCAAACTACAAAATAACGGTTTTCTGCGACTTCATAAAATCACACGCATACTAAGATAACATTAAGATAATAACAGAGACAACTAAATGATTACTTACAGGCATGTCATCTGAATTAATCATCAGGTTGTCAACGAATACTTATTTACTATTTAATATCCAATGTTCATTGAATAAATAATAACACATTTCAAATGATTTAACTTCATTAAAACAAATTTCTTTGAGATAAATTTGATATAGAAGTCGGGAAGACATTTTTAGGACTTTAATTATATTTCTGTATATACTATATTTTGGCTACATTAATTGTTTTAATGTAATTTTTGATATCAGATTGCTTTTATAATTAAAATATTTAGCCGACAGACATCACGAATTCGCTTCGTTTGACAGAACGGATGTAAATTTGTATTTTGCTGACAGCTTAATCGTGTGCCACAAGGTAAGGGAACATAATTCTTGTGTCATGCTATAAAAACATATTTCACTTATCTGTCAGTAGAAAAGCAAAGAAGATGGGAAGAAGGACTAAATCTTGAGATGGCAAATTAATTGGAAAATAAGTACTAGTTGGTAGTTTAAATAATTGAGATCAAAACCTGAAGAATAATATTCAGTTTTCTTACTACTAAGGGCTGTTAAGTGGCAGAAACAGGAGTATACTGGATTACATATCTTGCAATATTTAATTACATCCGTTTACGTTCTGGTTGAAAATCTCGTAAGAGTCGACTTTGACTTTGACCTTCCTGGGATCGACAAAATATGTAGCGGTGAAGTACTGGGGTCGTTCAAGACAACTATACCCCTCCTTCAAAATGTGTGGAATGTTGCCAATATCAGAAATCGATATTTAGTTAGTCATTTCACGCTCCGAGTTCGGATCCCGCCAGGGTAGATTTTGCCTTTCGTTCTCCCCACTAATGATACAATAAGTACCTGTTATATGCTGAACGATTTAATCGACCATACCTCTTCCGCATACATTTATGACTTTTTAAGTAAAAAAAATGTTGATATTAACCTTAAGATATTTAAATATTCATTCTCACTATTATTGTTTTTGATCAGCACCAGGTCAAACCTGATCAAGTGTACCTATGATCAAAGGTGGCCCATCCATGACCATCCTATTCTTTTTGTATATCACGAAGTACATTATCGAATTTGTCTTTTCTATATTTAAGATTGTAGAGTGTGATTTGAGGATATGTAGCTGCTATTTCTAGCAGGTCACGCGATAGCATAGAGTGTTCCTCATTAGCTCTTCAATAATATTATTCTGCTTGTCATGGTCATGTGTTCACGTGTTTCGCTTTTAACAACTATAACTATGGAACGAAATCGAAGACATAATCAAAATCATTAACATAGTGAAACAAGTTCGAGTGTTAGGCTTTCAACAACATTAACTATGGAACGAACTCGAAGACATAACCGAAACCTTTAACGTAATGAATCAATGTTATAACGATCTATAAATTTATCGATCAAAATAGAAATAAGAAAATTTGCTAAACGTAGAATTTCCACGGGCCCTGCTATTTAATATTATTATTAAGCGTGGTGTATGTCAGAATTGGTAGATAGACGGATTAAATGATCAGCAGTATTGAGTTACATATTAGTGCGTGCTGAGTTCAGATCACACGGAAGTCGATAAAATATGTAACAGTCAAATATTGGCATTAACGTAATCGACTGAACTCTACCCTCAAATTTGTGGCTTTCTGGCTATGATAGAAATCATTACCATTATGTTGTTGTTTACTCCTAAGTTAGAAATCTATCGAGTCGAGCAGACCTATGATAAAAAAGCATTCTATATGTACCTATTCTGTAATTTTATATATCAGGGGCTGCATTGTCCAATATATCCTTCATTGTCCAATATATCCTTCTTTCTTTAAGATGGTAGGATGTTGTTTGAGAAAGATTTGTCTACTATTTCTAGCAGATCCAGTGACCACATAGAGGCTCCATTTTTAGCTAGTTATCATTATTATTGTCAAGGAGAGGGGGATGGATTGGCAGAATCGATAGAGCGTCAGACAAAATGCCTTGCGGTATTTGTACCGTCTCTTTACGTTTTGAGTTCAATCCCGCTGAGTTTAATTTTGCCTTTCATCCTTCCGGGTTCAACAAATATAAAGTACTAGTAAGGTACTGGAGTCGATATAGTCGATTGTCCACCCGCACCCCGGAATTTCTGGCCTTGTGTCTATGTTAGAAACAATTATTATTGTTAAGGAGTCGTCTTGGCAGAATCGTTTAAGCGTACGACAAACGTCTCTCTGCGCTCTGAATTCAAATCCCACTGGAGTCAACTTCACCTTTCATCCTTTCGGGGTTGACAACATAAAGTACCAGCCCAGGGCGGCAGATTGGTAGAATTGCTAGAGGGTCGGATGAAATACCTTGCACTATTTGTTTCGGCTCTTTGCCTTCTGAGTTCTTGGGTGGTAGACTTAATACATCGCTCGGTTTAACACAACCATCTGGTCCTTGAGTGCATTTAGCGGAGTTCACTCTGTTGCAAGCATTTGAGCCGGGTCTTCGGTTTGAGAATAAATTCCTCGCTTTCTCTCACCAGTCTCAGAGGCCTTTAAAAAAACATGGTCATGGGCGCTGCCCTTCCATCTCTGACTAAACGTTAAAAAAAGGGCGGTGGAGTCAGAATCTGAAGACAGCCTGATTAAATGGCATACAGGTTTCAGTTACATATTTGTACGTCCTGAGTTCAGATCCCGCCGAGCTCAATTTTGCCTTTCATCTTTCTGTGGACGATAAAAAATGTACGAGTCTAATAGTGAAGTTGATTTAATCTATTGTTCCCTTCACCAAGTGTTGTGGATTTCTACCATTGTTAAAAATCATTATTAAGGGCAAGTGAAAGGCAGATGTCAGAACCTGTGAAGAGCTAAATAATACCTTGCGGTATTTTATCTTTTTTTTCCGTTCTTAGTTCAAATCTCGCTCGAGTCAACTCTGCCTTTCACCCTTTCAGTTTCGATAAAATAGGTATTAATTGTTGTTTAGCCCGAAGTCGGCCTGATCGATCAAAGGCATTCCAGCTTTTTCTTCATGCATAGTGTACTCCTGACTGCATTATCTAATGTGTCCTTTTTTAAGACGGCAGGGTGTTGTTTGTGACAGTTTCGTTTGCTATTTCTAGCATGTCAAGGTACCACGTAGAGGCTCCTTCGTCCGTCCGACTATATATCAATCAAGTACTGAGGTGAATCAATCAACTAAACTTCTAAAAACTTATAGCATTGTGTCAAGGTAAAAACAGGCTATACTCCAAACGAAACAGTGTAAAACAGTTGATCATACCGGCCAGTTTTTGCTGTTGT
This sequence comes from Muusoctopus leioderma, assembly GCA_027124095.1. Taxonomy (NCBI): domain Eukaryota; kingdom Metazoa; phylum Mollusca; class Cephalopoda; order Octopoda; family Octopodidae; genus Muusoctopus; species Muusoctopus leioderma. Next base: position 5,122 of record JAOPJM010368917.1, on the reverse strand, counting down.
TATTTAGCTCAGATCAGCCTTCACTGAGCAGATCTATGAGCAGACATTTCAGCTATGACCACTAGCGTTATTTAAATAGTGTATCCAAGAAAACATTAGCCAATATGTCCCTCCTTTGCAAGCCGGTAGAGTGAGATTTGAGAGAGATTTGGTTGCTAATTCTAACGGTTGAGCAACCACACAGATGACAGTTGTAAAAAACGGTAGAACCACAATTTTATGTCGAACAAAATTTAATTTCATCATTTTGCTGTTATGAGTTTGACCCGTTGGCGTTTTATATGCATTTCATACTTCCGGAATTGATAAAATCAATACAACTAATGTACTCAGTTGATTCATTCAACGATCCATTATACAATAAATATGTGACCTTGCACTAATATAATACATCGTTATAATTTACATTATAGAAAAAGTTCGGTGGAATGGTAGATATGTTAGAATGTTGGACTCAGATCCCCACATTTAGTCTCCTTTACTTTGAATTCAAATCCCACCGGAGTCGACTTTGTCATTTATTATTGCGCCATCTGCCGGGAGTCGATTCAATGAACTATTCATGTTTAATTGTGATGTGCGACGACGCACAAAGTTAGAAATCATCATTATAAACACAGCCACACAGCGGCGAATTGTTGCTGTGTTTAGCCCCAGGTTAGCAGTGTTTAGCCCCAGGTTAGCAGTGATTAGCCCAAGGTTAGCAGTGTTTAGCCACAGGTTAGCAGTGTTTAGCCCCAGGTTAGCAGTGATTAGCCCCAGGTTAGCTGTGTTTAGCCCCAGGTTAGCTGTGTTTAGCCCCAAGTTAGCTGTGTTTAGCCCCAGGTTAGCTGTGTTTAGCCCCAGGTTAGCAGTGATTAGCCCCAGGTTAGCTGTGTTTAGCCCCAGGTTAGCTGTGTTTAGACCCAGGTTAGCAGTGATTAGCCCCAGGGTAGCTGTGTTTAGCCCCAGGTTAGCGGTGATTGAGCAGACTTAAGATCAAAAGCATTCCAATCGTAACAATACTGTCAATTTGTATGTCTAGGACGACATTGTTCAGTGTGTCGTACCTTCTTGTTAGACAGTTGGGGAGATTTGAGTGGGATTTTGCTGTTTTTTCTAATAGTTTGAGCAACCATGCAGACGTTCCCCAAAGCAGAAATGGTAACGTATTCGTCTAAGGTCCTTGTTGCATTTATCTTCGTCCCTCTAGAATCTGAGTTCAAATTCTAACAGAGTGACTTTCCATTTCACTTTTCAGGGGTTAATTGATGCCAATAATATACTGTATTCGATAAAATTGACTGTAGTTATTATCTACGAAATATGGATTTGGACTTGCCGAAATAATCTCGTTCATCACCGAATCTTTTGACTCAGTAACGGACCGCATTGCTGAAAATACGTCTATTAATTACTTTCTTTAATTTCCTCTAATTACAGTACACCAGGTAAGGTAAAATAATTTGTTTTGTATTTAAAAAGTATGAAGAAGTCATTGGCTTAAAGATATTCCAAGTATTTCAGCAGACTAAAAGAGCTTAAGAAATAAGCAGTTAAAGAAAATAAGTTAACGCTGAAATTTACTTTATAATCATTATTTCTTTTCCATAAGCATTGAGATTTATTCGTCTTAATCTGCTTCAAATGTTTACATTTAATTTTATATTTTGAACCTCATTTCTTAACAAAAGTGAAACATTGAATGTTTTTAAGCGATTTATAATGTGTTCAGTAGGAATCATTAATTTTGTCTTAAACAGAGGCACGGGCATAGCTGTGTGGTTATGAAGTTGGCTTCAACACCATGTGGTTTCGGGTTGGGGTTCGATTCCACCGTAAGGCACCATTTACTGAAGCATCGGTTTGACCGATGCCTTGTGAAAGGAATATAGTAGGCGCAAAATGTGAGGAAGTATGTTGTGTATATATATATATATATATATATATATAAGAGATTGATAAAATAAGTACCAGACTGAAATAAATACTGGGCTCATATGGTCGACTAAAATCATGAAGGCGGTACCTCAGCACGGCCATAGTTCGATGACCGAGACTAGTAAAAGAATAAAGTATTGGGTATTAGCTACACTATCTTCAAAAGTTTTATAGTGCATTGTACAGACTCCATATATTAGATAATAAACAAAGAGTTTTGATTTATATGGCTTCTTAAATCTGTAAGCAGACGTCTTGAGATTTGTCTATAGATCATGAAAATACGTATATTTAAAACAATATCATTTACTGACAGTTGAATCGGCGTGTGCTGATGGTAATTCCAATTTCAATGATGTTGAGCCGCTGACATATATCCCATTTAAATGAGTGACAACCATCAGTCAGTTTTGCCCATTACAGTAGTAATTTGAGCTAAGAAATGCGAACTAAGGAAACTGTCATCAGTTTTACTGAAACCTAGCTGCTCACACGAGGTAAGTAAGACTGCAACATATTAAAGACTGCACAACACAACTAGCCTTCTGTTTTAAGGCCAGAAAATATTTCAGCGCCTAACAACTACTAACCCTCTACAAAGTGAAACCCACAATGGAATACTGCTTCCATATCTGTGACTGGGCTGCTTCTACTGATACAAACATCCTAGACCGCATCCACAAAAAATCCGCCCGACTGATTGGCTTGCAGCTGCTCGCCAACACACATCAACCTCTGTTTCACAGACGTGATGTTTCATCTCCCTGCCTTTTCTACTGCTACTACAGTTGTCTTTGCTCTTCGGAGCTGGGTGGTCCCGTGCCGCCTCCGTTCAGACACTCCCGACTCACTCGCCTCTTTCCCTCTCTCTTCTCCCCTCTCTTCACCATATTATGTCCACACCAGGCGCTCCGCACCAAGCCCTACACCAAGTACTTCTTTTCCAGAAGGTCGGCTCTCTGGAATTTCCTCTCCGCTCATGTTTTTTCTGCAGCCGTCAACTTGCAAGTATTCAAGAGAAACGTTGACCGCCTCGATCTCACCGGTGTCAGAGGGCATATGAAGGCCACGGGCAATTTTACTTGCCTCAGATCAAACCAATAATGAAAATAAATCTTGGTGCCTATATTACCTGGGGGGAGTCTGGGTCTTTGTAGTTGAAGTGTGTTCACATATAAAGTTGCAACTGTGACAGGATACAAAACCTAGATCTTTCATTTGGAAACAAATAATTTCTCAATATGAGGCAAAAGGTTGTTGTTGCTTGACTGAGAAAACATATGTTGAAATGTGTTCAAGCCGTGACCATCCCATCATTTCTTTTCAGACTCAATGTATCTAAGACTTTATTATTTAATGTGACCTTCCTTTTTTATGACGTTTTGTGAGAGAGTCGAGTGACTACGTATATACTCCCCCGCTGACTCGAGGACAAGTTTTGTGTTGTTGTTGTAGGATGAGTCTTATCAATTGTATGGAACAGATTTTAATTTTATATCATGATAAAAAGAATTAGTCTTCGTATGAAACTTCAATTCAATGAGTTAGCATGTTCGTTTAAATTAATGTTACTTTAGTCTGTGCGCTGAAAGAAAATGAATATAAAACGAGTGTTTTTTCTTGTATTCGAATTTATTTTGTATTTTACATAGTTTCTGTTTCAGAAAAAAGTATTTTAAAACTTTCTTTATAAAACAAAATTTTAGGAAGGTTATATTAAACAAACATTTTCGTTTCTGTTACATATATTAATTACATTTTAAATATCTTGTTGCATATATATTTTCCATTATGCTTTCAACTATATTTTTTGTAGCTATTTTCCGTTATGCTTTTACTATATATTTCATGATCATGTTTTATATTTTAGTAAATCTGTGAGTTGTTAAATTTTTGAGATTTCTATTTTTAAAGAAAATATTTCTAAGGTAAGTTATTACAAAGTTTCTTTAGTATTTGGAAGGAAGTGATTTTTTAAAATACAAAACTTTAAGAAACTTTAATATGTGAGACTTTAATATGTTATATTAAAAATAATTTTAAAGAGCACAATTCAGAAAATTTATAAGACAGACTTAATGGAATGTAAACACGTTTCACTCTAACAAGGAAGAAAAGAAGTATCGTATTTACCAAAAATTATCAGTCGATGGAAGGAACTTTAGTATCTCTTCATCCAAAATGTACTTATTGTAAACGAGTCTCAAGTAAACGTATATTTCAGGAATGTAAGCAGTTGAAACACTATAGTTAATGAATATTGTTTAATTTGCAGTGCTAAGTTCTAATTCCCCAAAGAGAAGCAATAAATATGCGGGAAAAATCAATTTAATGGTTTAACGCTATGGGAGCTGAATAGACCTAAGTGCCTTGTAACACCTGCTCGTAATAGTACTGAATAAAATGAAAGATATTAAGAGGTTTCAGAGGAATATCGATTAAAGGTAATTTGTGCAGGCTCGGACACAGCCACAAATCTCCCCCGATTCTCTTTGTCCTCTACCGCTCTCTGGGACGCTGCCAGATTCATGCATGTCTATTCTCGAATGTTATCTTCTCATCACTTCCTATGTCTTTCTCGTCTATGGGTTCCCTGGACTGTTACTTGCAAGGTTTTTTTGGCAAGAAACGATGAGCTGGAGACATGGCCATACCATCTCATCTTTCTTTTCTTGACAATCGCAAGGAGATCGTCATAAGGTCCTATTGCTTGTTGGATCTTTCTTCGGACCTCTTCGTTTGTAGTGTGGTCAATGTATGAAATGCGTACGTTCCTCATATAGCCTCTAATTTATGGTGCAAGAATCCTCCTTTGGAGCTCTACCGTGAGTGTCCACGTTTCGCAGACGTAGAGGAATATTGACAAGACAAGGGAGCGCAACAAGTGGATCTAGGAGTGCAGACAGATGTTTTTGTCTCTCCAGATGGTTTGGAGTCTTGACAGCGCAGCTGTTGCTTGCATTGTCCTTGCCAAAAATCTCAGATTTTGAGCCTTCATCTAAAAGGATTATATTTTATGAAATATTTGCTCTTGACATCATTGCCACTAAAAAATGCTGATTTATTCAGAAAGTACATGTATTTTCGTTTTGAAACTGTGTAGTTTATCCATGACATTATATTATGAAGGGAACTTATTTAATCAGAATGACAAGCTAAATATAAATATAACTCAACTAAATATAGAGATTCTAAAGCATAT
>JAOPJM010368404.1:0-11541 GCA_027124095.1 Muusoctopus leioderma | reverse complement strand
GTTCGTCCCGATCAATAAATCGAATATAACTTTAAAGCAGCCTTCAACTTTCATTATTCTATGAAAACTACTAACAGCATTTACAACATTCTTAATAATTACAATCTAATAGAACCCTAAAAAGGGTTCCTAAATACTAAACAGTTTGTCCCAGTGAAGGAATTTTGTGAGTTGCATATGATCGGTAACTACAGAATGCATAAATATTTCGCTTAATATATATGCAATATATATCGTTTAATATAATTTTAAAACCGTTTAATATATATGTAGAGAATTTATATAAAAATATTTCCTTTTATTTTATTAACGATTTTAACATATTAAACGATATATGACTTGATGGTCACGCCTGGAATGCTTCTGTGTTATTTCTTATTATAGCGGGTTATTGAAACACAAGTAAAATTTTAAGTATATCTTGTAGCAGCTTACAAAGAGAAATTAAGTACATTTCGCCGTTTCCGTTTTACAATTTACTTCTTAATCATTTTGATGTGTCAAATAAAAAAACAGCCCAAATTATTCAATAATGCAGAAGAGTTTGTAAAAATCAACCGAAAAGTTTTCATAGATGCATTTGTGTAATCTAATTAGCAAATCATATAGCACAGAGAATTTCCAAGGAACACTTTTTTTACACGAGTTAAACAACTCATCGTTAATTTTCAAAAATATGAAGCAAAAATCACGGCGATCTTCTAGTAGCTGACCCACAAAATGAAAGTAACTTACTTTGAGTATTGGCAATTTCTGCAAGTCAAGTTGGATGAGTGAGTGAACATATTGTTTACGGAAATTGTTATTACTTTCATTTTGTGGGTCAGCTACTAGAAGATCGCCAAAATCACCGAATTTACACATTAAAACAACACAAAGAAAACATCGATATTATAGAATAATAAAGGGCTCTATTGTGAAATACCCTAGCAAAAATGTTCAAGATGGAAGCGTATTTGCATTAGGCGATGGATTGGCAGAATCCTTAGAGGGTCGAACAAAATGCCTCATAGTATTTATTTACGGCCCTTTACGTCAACTTTGCCTTTCATCCTTCTGTACCAGTCAAGTACCGGCCCAATTTAATCGACTATACCCTCCTTCTACATTTCTAACCCTGTACCTATATTAGAAACGATTATTTTGTACGGGTATTCTGTAAATACTCGAACAAAATAACGTGAGTTGTCTTGCTTTACTTACTTCCGCTCCCATCTTAAAAATACTGTGCTCGGTTATTCTGCAATTGGGCCGAATAAAGAAATCATCACGATTGCAGGCTGTCGGAGCAGCATTCAAGAAGGAAACCCGCTACCACGATAAATACGTCGTCTCTAGCCAGAATTGGTGACAAAGTAGAGTAGAGTGAACGGTTGATTCTATAGAACAGACAATAAATACGTCGTCTCTAGCCAGAATTGGTGACAAAGTAGAGTAGAGTGAACGGTTGATTCTATAGAACAGCCAATAAATTTACCGGCACAGGCGCATAAAATACCAACATAATTGTTCGCGCACCTTCTCAATTCAAAACAAAATTAATAAATAGCATTGTACTTACCAAAAGAGCAACAGAGGAAAACAGAATTGAAGAGCATCCAGTGAGAACAGCCATCTTAACTAAGGGAGATAACTCAAACTGACACTGTGGGGACCCTTTATGTGGTCGCTCGACCTGCTAGAAAAAGTAGGCAGTTATCTCTCAAATTAAACTTAACTATCTTTTTTTTTTATTAAAAAAAAAGGAAGGGCATATTAGATATTATAGTCTGACATAAACTATGTTAAAAAAAGACTGGATGGTCTTGAGATCAAGTGGCAATGGACTCCTCATGGTACCAAGTACAAGAATGAAGAGCTGTGGTTGATCGGGGCTTTCTGTAAGTCAGCCCCAGCTCTCTGGAATGAGCTTCCTCTGTCTGTACGAACTGCACCATCTGAGTCGGCTTTCAGATCAAATCTGAAGACTTATCTTTTCAGGAAGGACCAGCAGTGAACTACCTTCAGAATCTTAAGGTTCTTTGCATAAATGAAGGAACGATTAGGGCGCCTATGAACATTCTTTTGATGGGTTTATGGCGCCATATAAGTGCTTTATTATTTATTTATTTATTTATGGTCACGACTTGGATGCCTTTGATCATAGCTCTCCCCAATCGTGGCTAAACAGCAACAACTCTATATGACAAAGAGGTAGCAATCTAAAACGTTCAGCAGATATCTCGTTTAAATGACTTTTCAAGCAGCACTGTTAATATAATTATCAAGGTAGGGTCTGAACCAATGTTGATAAAATTATCAAGATAGTATCTGAATTTAGACCTTAGCATCACTGGTTTTTCGGTTTCTCGCCGATATGCATAGGGGGAGATAATGAGTTACCTGCATACATACTTATTATAACAGAGCTTATGTAAATATATCTACATACGTAACCGAAACACTGCCAGCACTTCCTTTCCTCTCTGAAGGAATGAAACAGAAAGTAGAGCGAGAGAGAGGGGGGAGGGAGTTGTTTCTATCTTTACTGCATATTCTATAGTACATATTGGTACCTTACGTCTACTGTACTTTGTATCATCTAGTCTGCCTGCTGCATAACAATATCTTCATCCATGTAAGGTGACGTCAATGTATGTCGGCTGGTCTTGGTGTCAACAAGAACACTTCTACATGGTCGCACGACATGCAGGGAATAGTAGCCAAATCTCCCTCAAATCACACCCAACCATCTTAAATAAAGGATATATTGGATAATGCATTTCCTGATATACAAAAAGATGAAATAATATATATATATTACATAAACTAGGAGAAAACCGCCTGGTGGGCAGTATTATTTCTAGTCTACACAAAGACGTAGACAGACACACACAAATGCAGATTTGCAGTCTGAATGAGGCTTGAACAGCCAAAACTTCAAAGTAACTGCCACCTTTTTCTTCATGAAATATATATATATGTATATATATAATCAGTGATGTAGTGCTAAATAAAGAAGTGAGGGAAGGCATGTTGCAAGTGTTATTGGGATGGCGAGCTCCCCGGAAAACGGTTTTGAAATCACACTGATTTTAAGGGTGAAAGAGGGGTTGGTGGAGGGCAGGCATCAGCACTGGAGACAATGCCTGGCTGAACTCGCATAGGTTTAATCAACCTGTATTCCAATTTTGGCAACAATTGATCCCATCGTGTTGAAGGAGTTTCCTGACAGACAGACAAGCTGAATTTCTCAGATCCCTATACTGTACTATACATGTGGGCGGCATTATTTACTCTCCTCCTTCCAATTTTGATACCAAACCCTGCTTCATAATGGTGATGTATAGCTAATCATGATTCCACACTTTCTAAGCAATTCAGTTTATTAAATGCAAATTAAAAAATAATTTATGTAGACACACTTTGAACTTTCGCACTTGGGAGAAATTTTTGACTTTCCAAATTGGTTCCACAATGAGATCCTTGGACTTCGCTAGTCTTGTTTGTGTATCAGTTGCTGAATGATGGCACCTAAGCCATTTGCGTACAGTCGTCTGGAGGGCTCAGGTTGTGATAACTAAGGATGAAAACCACAAGAAACGTCTAGTCATTGACTATTCGCAAATCATCAATAAATTCACTCAGCTAGATGCATTCCCATTATCTTGCATAGATGATATTGTCAATAAAATAGCTCAATACTCCGTATTCAGCATCACTGATCTTCACAGTGCTTATCATCAAATACTAATTAAAGTGGAAGAAAGGCCATATACTGCATTTGAGGGAGACAATGGACTACATCAATTTACCCGAGTATCCTTTGGAGTTGCTTGTTTTCAGTGGCAGATAGACAAGTTTGTCAAGGAAGATTTGTCTGGTGTATTCCCCTATCTGGATAACATTACTATTTGTGGTAAAGATCAACAGGATAATGATCTTAGATACTGTAAAGAGGAAACATATTACATACAATGATGATAAAAGTGTATTTTCTACAAGGAAATTGGCTATTCTTGGATATATTGTTGTAAAGGGTGAAATTAGACCTGATCCTGAATGATTAAGACCTCTTCGTGAACTTCCAATTACCCAAAATATGAAACAACTTAGACTCTTCTCTTACTATTCTAAATGGATTCCAAGGTTTTCTGAACATATAAAGCCATTATCAGGTATTACAGAAATGCCATTGTCTGAAGAGGTCATAGAGACATTTAATCTACTTCAGAAAGTTGCTGAGGAGGCAGTAGTATCTCTGCTATTGATGAGAATATTTACTTTTGAAGTAGAAAGGGATGCTTTGGATTATGCTATTGCTCCCACGTTTAACCAAGGACGTCCTGTTGCATTCTTCTTAATAGGGACCTTAACTTAGATAGTCTTCTGTGGAAAAGGAGTCTCAAGCCAACATCGAATCCATTAGACATTATCTTACTTGAAAACACTTTATTCTAAGAACTGATCAGAAGTCAGTTGCCTATGTGTTTAATCAACATCACAAAGGTAAAATAAAGAATGACAAAATCATGTGTTGGAGAGTAGAGCTTTCATGTTATAGCTTTGACATTGTATATCGACTGGGTAAAGTTAATATACCTCCGGATACATTATCTCAGTCTACTTGTGCATCTCTGTGTTACCTTATTTAACTTGCAGAAATCTTTCTGCTATCCAGGAGTAAGCAGGATGAGTCATTTTGTCCGCAGTCGTAATCTACCCTTTTCAATGAAAGAAAGAAACAAATTCCTGTCAGGTTTGTTGCGAGTTTAAGCCACGGTATTATCATCCTTATAAAACTCATCTCAACCTTTTGAATGTCTCAATGTTGATTTCAAAGGTCCCTAACCAACAAACAATAAGAACCGATACCTACTTAACATTTCCTTTTTTGTTTCCATGCCTAGATATGACATCATCTACTGTCATTCAGTGTCTTTATTCAGTTATTTTCTATGTTTGGTTTACCTACCTATATCCATTCTGATCATGGAGCATCGTTTATGAGTCAGGAACTTCGACAATTCTTATCTGAGAAAGGTGTTGCTACAAGCTGTACAAGTTATAATCCAGAAGGAAATGGTCAAGTCGAAAAATATAATAGGTACTGTGTAGAAAGCTGTTATGATGACCTTAAAATCCCACAACTTCCCTCTAAAAGACTGGCAAATGGTACTTCCTGAATGTTTTACATTCTATTAGATCTCTTTTATGCATTGCAACTAATGCAACACCTCATGGACACCTATTCTCTTTCGCCAGACGTTCAGTCATGGACATCTCAACCCCTTCATGGTTGATGACACCAGGTACTATACTTCTTAAATGCCATGTGTGTGTGTCTGTGTGTGTACAAGTAAGAATGAGCCTTTAGTGGATAGAGTTGAACTCCTGCAGGCTTCTCTGCAATATGCACATGTCTGTTTTCCTGATGGCTGAAAGAGAACTGTGTGAACCAAACATCTGGTGCCATCTGGAGAATAATTAATAGTGAATCAACCCTTAGAAGTGCCTTTGGATACAGGATCAGATGGCGATGATATTAGACACCAGCAAAAATCACAATTTGCGACAAGAGTCTCTTTAAAAGAAACAATCATCAGCTAAAAGATCAGGGAAGGAATCACAATCTCTAATGAGGGCTTCTACAGAGGAACCATCATCACTAAGACAATCGGAACAGATCCGAAAGCCTGTTGATCATTTAAATTTATAGATCTGTGACATGTTTACTGACTATTTTATAACTCTACAATTAACCATTATGATTTTTATTTTTGTTGTGGTGGATTTTCAGGTTTCCTTTTGTTTTATCAACAATTTCTGGAGGAGAAATACATAGCTAGGAGTAGGCCACTATACTTAGCTTTCGTTGACCTGAAGAAGGCCTTTGACAGGTCCTACACTCTGTGATCTGGTGGGCGCTAAAGAAACGAGGGGTATATGAATGGCTTGTACAAAGCATGCACAGAGGTGGTGTATGCAAGGTGAGTCAGTAATGAATTCAGTGTACAGGTAGAGGTCCATCAGGGGTCAGTTCTCAGCCTCCTCCTGTTTATTATAGTCCTCCGGGCCATAACAAAGGAGTTTAAGTATGTTGATGACCTAGTACTTACAGCAGAATCTGTAGAAGATTTGGAAAAGAAATTCCAGACATGAAAGCAAAAACTGGAATTGAAAGGCCTCAAAGTAAACTTAAGTTTTACTAAGTAGGAAAAAATACAGGACCTTGCTCCATCAGGAAAATGGCCATGCTTGATATGCAGAAAAGGAGCAGGCTGAAATTCCATACAGTGTAACTAGTGTAAATTATAGACATAAGAGATGTAGTGGGATTACAGGCAGGATGAGAGAGAAGGTAGACTTCATATGTGGTAGATGCAAAGGAGAAACACATGCAAAATAAATTTCTTCACATGCTTAGAAAGCTCACTGGAAGTAGTTAACAGCTAATGTTACCTAGGTGACCTCATTAACAGTGGAGGTGGGTATTCCAAAAGCATAGTAGCCAGAGTAAGAATGGGGTGGAAAAAGTTCAGGGAGCTATTACCTCTGCTAGCAACAAAGAGCTTCTCTCTCAGAGTGTAGGGCAGATTGTATAATGCTTGTGCACAAAGTGCAATACTGCATGGAAGCAAAACATGGGCCTTGAATGCAGATTTACAGTGGTTGGAAAGAAATGGTGATCTAACAGATACAATGTAGGGTAGAGAGGACCCTTTAGTCATGTCGTGGACATGACAAACTTTCTAGTGTTGGTGCCATGATAAAATGCACCCAGTACACTATGTAAAGTGGTTGGTGTCAAGAAGGGCATCCAGCCATAGAAACCAAGCCAAAAATTGAACATATGAGTGGAACAGGGTCCTTTGACCTGTCTAGGACAGTAACTCTGAATAAGAACTGACTTGGACTGAAATGACCCATGCCAGCATGGAAAGCAGACATAAAACAATGATAATGATGATGGTGAAAATTTTAAATTTCAAAAATGAAGTTTGTAAAATAATGTGCTATGTAAGTTTTTATGAGGTGAAAAATGTTCCAAAAGCATAAATAGTTTGAGAAATGTCAAATTAAATCATTAAAATTCGAGTAAAATGGATAAAGAGTAATCATACAGACAAAAAATATTTTTAGATTTATCAAAGCAACTTGTTTAAGATGACTTTATTACATTTGTAATCAGAAATATACAAATAAAATATAAAACAGATTTCCAATCTAATACTTTTTCATGCTTTTAAGAAAAACAAGGTTTTTTAAAACTGAATAGTTAGCCAAACACTTAAGCTTCAGATGCATTTGACATTTTTCCTTCAGATTTATGATAATTATCTCCATTGTTATTGTAACCTGGAGATGTACCACCTACAAAATAATAAAATAAAATATTTATTATAATGCAGGAGAGAAAATAAAACATAAACAAGTTTTATTAACAATATATATCCTTACCTCTCACACGGCCTCTTCTACTTAATAGACCTCGACTTTGGTTGCGAAACCTTCCAGTGGATCTTGTTCTGAAACCACTCCTGAGGATACTTCCACGACCTCTGATTCCCACTGGAGTTTTCAATAATGCTGGTCGATGGGAAATAAGCCCATGATAACTTCGGCCACTCTCACGTCGAGGACTAACTTCTGATTTCGAGTCGAGCTATTAATAATAGATAAATCATAATGAATAAGTTTTCAATCATAGCTCACAAATAACCCACACGTTACTAATTTCTACAGTTCTGAAACAATAACTATTAATTAATTCAGCACAAGAAAATATTTCTAGCTTTGGGCTTATATCTTGTAGAGAAACCATACAAGTTCAAGAATTGAAGGATTGCAACTTAGACCTAGCTTTCACCTGGCCACAACCATCCATGCTCCCTTGGTCAGACTATTTATGTATCAGTTAATAACCAGAATAAATCATGTTGTAGATATACAATTAGTGTATGAGAACAATTTTAAATAAAACACTATAAAGTACATGAATTAATTGTTTCTAAGGAAATGTTACTAGCCTTGCTCTACATTACAAGGTGATTTATTCTGGATACTGTCTGATGTATCAATAATCCGGCTGCATCAAAGCTGGTGGGAACAGCAGGCTGGGTTGAAATTACAATCCTTTCGTTGTTTGACCTGCATGCTCTCTCTAAGAGTTTGAAAGACTTTTTCTTTAAGTAGAATTCATCAATTCATATGCTCTATGGTGTGTAAAGTAATCTCAATAACTAATTAAATAGTTAACAAAGAAAACTAACTTACCTCATAGTAACCTCTGCTTCCACTATTTATATCAGGTAAATCTTTCCAATCAGTATATTTATCTAAGGATACAGATTCAATTTACAGATATAGATAAAATAAAATAGAAAAGAATTTAGTGTAAAGAAAGGCACTGACATAAACAACTATGTACCAATTGATAATAACAGCAACAATACATGTTTTACGAGATAAGAACCACTGAAATTATATTTACTATGTGGAGATTTAGAAAAAGTGAAGAAAAAACATTAATACTAAAAAAAAATAAAAACTTCCATTTAATGAATATTAAATTTGTCTGAGATGAATCAAACTTTCAAATGATCTACACTCCTGAAACAGCAGCAATGTAAATTTAATTTCAATATTAATTTACTGTTAGGAAAACAATATTCAGCTTAATTTTGATTGTCAGTGATAGCAGTCATTACTAATGCAGAACTTGGTTGATTCATCAGATAAGTCTACAGCACAGGAGTAGCCAACAAAACCCTTGCTACTGACCCATTAACCCTTTTGATAGCAACCCACCTGAGACCACCACCCCTGGTTCTATGATAGAAAAGTATTTGTTCCAAAGTGTTCATATTTAAATTTAAACCTTCCATTATAATTTTATATAAGAACTTTTTGTTAAGTTATGTTCCAAACACCAACTTAATAACAAGAAAGTTATTTTACTAAATCTCTCCAAATTCTTGATTATTTCCAAAATTAATTGAAAATTATAGGGGGCAGTGTATTTCATTAGAAATATTTTAATGAAAGGGTTAACCCTTTCATTAAATCTATTCGCCTAAATAACAGACTTGACCACCTTTTCATTATTTTTAAAAAAAACTTGTTTCTGTCTGTTTGTCCTCAGCAATTTGTTGTATGTGGTATTGTCTCAGATTGGTGAAATTGTGTGGTAGATAAGAGTATTGGAAACTTGCATAAAATGTAGGTTTTTCAGTTTAACCCCAGTCTGAGCACACATAAAATATACAAGACACTTGGTGGCAAACTGGTTAAAACGTTTTACAAGAAAAATGGGAAAAAGACTAGGTTAACTCTGAAAATGTTTTCCATAAATGTCATATTTTCTGAAATTAATTCATGAAGTCAAAACAAGCCTATTGTTTGATCACTTAACTCAGTATAATATTCCATCAAAGCTAACTTTATCAATAGAGGAAACTGATCATTAATTACACAGTATAGACTGCTGTTCTACCATTAAGCTATTATTTTACCCTCAAGTTCAATGAAACTTTATCACTTATCACTAGTTATCTTGGCAGGCATATTGCCTGGGAATTAAGAATTGTAACATATAATTGTTGTTTTAGTAGATGAATAACTTGCATCATAGCTCATCTTGGCTTACTAGAAGCTAGCTATTAAGTGAAATGAGATGCTCAAATTAGAATGAAGAGAACTAGAATTAAAACTCACCAGAATGCTTGGAAAAACTTAGAGCAGGATCTGTAGAAGTTTTGGAATATTTGAAATCTGAAATATTAAGCATGCTTTTAAGTTATTTTTGGATTTCTCTTACTAATAAACTTCTATGACAATAACTAGGAGTTTAAATTTTACTAACAGAATCTTATTCATCTTGGACTCATATAGATTGAGAGAGAGAGAGAGAGAGAGAGAGAGAGAGAGAGAGAGAGAGAGAGAGCGCAATGATTTGGTGTAAATAGATTCCAATGTCTGAGGCAAAATTTAGGACATTCTATGATCAGGTTGTTGTAACCTTATAGTTCTTTAGTTTGTTTTAACCACCATGACAAAGGTCATGCTGGAGTATCACCTTCTAACATTTTTATTTATTTAGAAAATTTTCAATTTAGTTTTCAAATCAGTTTATGATGAAATTATAATTAAGATAATATATTTGCAACAAAATAGGAAATATTTTCATTTTATTTTTCAAGTTAGTTCATTTCCCAGTAAAAAACAGTGTGGAGCTGAAATAAAATATTTGGAAACAAATTTTATTACGAAATAACAGAATTATCAACTGATAGAGTAAGAATAGTAAGATGAAATATGACAGGAATGGGTTTTGTTGCACATAGACAATAAACACTAATTATTGATTGTGAAATTATCTAGCTGAAGGAAAGAAAGGGTTATATTCTTGGTTTGAGTTATTGGAATGCAGCCATACTTGGGCACAACCTTCAAGGGTTTAGTTGATCATATCAACCCCAGTACTTCATTTCAGTCTGGTACCTTTTTTTTATCAATCTCTATTAGTTAAACCACTACAGTAGGGGACATTAAACCACTACAGTAGGGGACATAAAAAATAAACATAAACAACATAAACAACAGTTTTTTTTTAGACTGGTGTAAACATAAACACACACACACACACACACACACATATATATATATAAAACTAGGGACTGCAACGAATCTGACTGTATTTGATACACCTTACCATCACCCTTCTGTACTGCCAGCCATCATCCCCTCTCCCCCAGGTCCCTCATTATTCACATCCATCACTTACTATCTCTCTCTCTCTCTCACCAGCAAACATGCAGCTGCCTCGCTGTCTCACTCTTCCATTACTCCCTCCTCTACCACTCTCTCAATCCAATAACCCTGTCTCTCCCATCATACTCTCTTGGTCATGTTGTCTCCTATATATATAATTCCCATACTTATATCAGTATGGTTGGTGACAGGAAGGGCATCCGACTGTAAAATGCTACCTCAAAAAATCTCTGTCCAACCCATGCTAGCATGGAAACATGAATGTATGATGATGATATATATATACACATATATATATATATATATATATATATATATATATATGACTCTTTAGTCTTGCCGAGGACAAAAGCTCTCTAGTGTTGGGTCATGATAAAATGAATCCAGTACTCTGTAAAGTGGTTGGCGAACAAACAAAGACAATGTAAGTAGAGATGACTCTTTAGTCTTGCCACGGTCAAGGCAACCTCTCTATTGTTGGTGCCACAATAAAATGCACCCAGTACACTCTATAAAGTGATTGGTGTTAGGAAGACCATCCAGCTGTAGAAACCATGCCAAAAATGGAACATATGCACAAGATGTGGTCCTTGACTCATCTAAGAGAAAAGTAACACCAAATAACAACTGACTCGGACCATCATGACCCATTCAACCCATACCAGCATGGGAAAGCGGATGTAAAATGATGATGATGATTGTTATATATACAATAGGCGCAGATGGCTGTGTGGTTAAGGAGTTCGCTTCGCAACCGCATGGTTTCAGGTTCAGTCCCACTGCGTGGCA
>JAOPJM010367686.1:0-11548 GCA_027124095.1 Muusoctopus leioderma | reverse complement strand
CTTGGAGGGTTTTAGTCGATCAGATCGACCCCAGTACTTATGTTAAGTCTGGTACTTATTCTATCGGTCTCTATTGCCAAACCGCTAAGTTATGGGAGATAAACAGACAGATATTGAGACAAACACAAACACACAGATGCGCACAAACACACACACACACACAATTATATATATACATATATATATATATAGATATATACGACGGGTTTCTGCAGTTTCCATCTACCAAATTCACTCACAAGCATTGGTCGAAGACAAGGCTATAGTAGAAGACACTTGCCCAAGGTGCCACACAGTGGGACTGAACCTGAAACCACGTGGTTGCGAAGCAAACTCGTTAACCACACAGCCATGCCTGTGCCTATTTATATTTGCAAATTTAAATAAACACTTGAATATATATTTGAAGGACAATTAATTGAATATACTCTTCTGTTCTGATATGCTGAAAGGACTCAATACAAAGTTGTTTGAATTTATAATCTTTGCCTTTCTGCCATGAAAATTGCCTGGCATAGTATTAATTAAAATACTCTTTACATATTTTAAAAGTGGAAATAACGTATGTGTCTGTTAATAAATATGAACTGAGTCTTTTTTTATTGCTTAGTCAGTAGGAAAGGCAGTGTCCATCATCCTTTTTCAGGACCTCCGAGACTGGTGGGAGGGAGGGAGGAAGGTATCCTCAGACTGGAGACCTGGTCCTAATGCTTGCAACCAAGTGGGCTCTGCTAAAGGCACCAAAGGGCCAGGTGGTGGTGTTCAACTGGACAATGGATTAAGTCTACCACTCAAGTAGGCCATGGTGGGATTTGAACTCAGAACACAAAGAGATGGAATAAATACCATGAGGCATCGCCACCGATGCTGTAATGATTCCGCTGGTCCACTGCCCTTGACTGGTACTTTATTTTATCTACCTTGAAAGGATGAAAGGCAAAGTTGACCTCAGCAGAATTTGAACTCAGAGTGCAGTGAGTCGGAACAAATACTGTATGTCATTCTGCTTGACATGCTGACAACCTGGCTAATTCAACACTAATTAGACAATATAAGCACCGATTTGATTCAGAAAAAAGAAACAGATCCACCTGTGTGATTTGAACCATCTATCTGTTGCTTGATGACTGCATTACTGATTACTGATTAGAGTGCCTGCCATCAAATCTTCTGAAATTGGATGCTATAATTTGAATCTGCTATTTTAAGTTTTTAAGTGTACTATTTTAATCTCATAAGGTCATTCTTATGTCATTTAGCACTAGCAGGAAAGGCTCTTTTACTAATGTCCAACATAATCCTAAGTGAGTGATAAATTATCTTATGACAATATAATAGCAGAGTCAAAATGGTAGAAACAAATTATAGTATGTAATTTGAAATGTAATAGCAGATGTTCTGTAGTATAATTAGTTGTGTGATTACCCACCAATCACATGACTAATTACAGGTAGTGAATTGGCAGAGTTGTTAGAGCATCGGATAGCATGCTTTGCAATATTTTTTCCAGCTCACTGCAATCAGGATTCAAACACCACCGAGGTCAACGCTGCCTTTCATCTTTTTGGGGTAGATAAATAAAGTACCAGTCTAGGGCAGTGGACTGGCAGAATTATCAGATCATCAAAAGGGATGCCTTGCAGTATTTGTTCTGGCTCTTTATGTTCGGAGTTCAAATCCTGATGTGGCCTACTTGGGTGGTAGACTTAATCTGTTGCTTGGTTTAACACCACCACCTGGTACTTAGGTGCCTGTTGCAAGCATTTGGGCCAAGTCTCCAGTCTGAGGATACCTTCCTCACACCCTCCCACCAGTCTCTGAGGCTCCAAAAATGGGTGATGGGCACTGCCTTTTCTCCCCCTGACTAACCAATAAAAAAAAGCAATAAAATACCATGTTTGAGTCCTGTAAGTGGATCTCTTTCTCTTTTCTGTCAGAAATTGGTCTGTATATTGTCTAATATTTGCATTAAAATCTTCAAATATTAAAAGTTGATTCATAATTATAAATTCATCTCATGAAAATACCTCGTAAAATTCTTGCTTGAAGCTATTTCACATTTATTAAACAGGTGGAAGATGTCCCTCTCCCACGATTATCCAATCAATGCACCGCTCACGCCTGCCCCCTCTCATGCTTCACTCACCCTCTATTTCACACTCTCAGCCACATTCTTCTATTTCTATTTAACACTCTCAGGTCACGTTTGTCCTCCCAGGGATGGAAACTCTGTAGTGTAGAGAGGACTCTTTAGCCAAGGTATCTTCTCTAGTGATGGTGAACGATAAAATGAATGCACCCAGTACAGTGGTTGACAATTGAATGGAGAAAACGTATGGTAGAGAGGGCTCTTTAATTGTGCCATAGGCATGACAACCTTTCTAGTGTTGGTGCCACGATAAAATATACTCAGTACACTCTGTAAATTTGTTGGTGGTAGGAAAGGCATCCAGCTGTAGAAGCCAAGCCAAATGAAACATATGAGCAAGACGTGGGCTGCTGACCCATCTAGGAGAGTGATGACTCCAATCACGAATCGACGCAGGCCAAAATCACCCATCCAACCCATGCCAGAATGGAAAACAGGTGTAAAACGATGATGATGATGATGATGATGACGATGATGATGTGATTGTTCAAGAAAATCTAAGTTTCGACATTCCATTTCCCCATAAATCAAAAGAAATCAATAAGAAGTCAGGAATGTTTAGATAATTCTCTCACCACAGGAATAACAATAATCACCTTTGAATTGAACAACAGAAGTCTCTGTGTGGTCACCCTACTTGCTAGAAATCTTAGCCAAATCTCCCTCAGATCACAGCCTACCATCTTAAAAATAAGGAAGATTGGGTAATGTAGCTCTGGATAACCACAAAAAGATGGGATGATCAGGGCTGGAATGTCTTTGATGATGAGTCTGCTCTATAATGGCTATCTTATGGCTAAACAACAACAACAACAACAACAACAACAACAACAAAACAATAACAACAACATCAACAACAGCAACAGCACAGCAACAATAACAACACCAACATCAACAACAACAACAACAACAAATAATCATCTTTTTTAGTTGAATTTTAAAGTATTTTCTTTTGACAGAGTTAATAATGTTCAATTGTCATTATAGTACAGATAATAGAGTCAGGCTATATGATAAATAATATCTAATTTAGATAATAGAGTCAGGCTATATGATAAATAATATCTCATTCAGATAATAAAGTCAGTTTATATGTTTAATAATATCGTGTTTAGATAATAGAGCCAGGCTATATCATCATCATCATCATTATCATCATTTTACCTCCATTTTCCATGCTGACATGGGTTGGACAAGTGATTTCAGACTGCACTTGATTCCAATTGGAGTCACCACTCTCCTAGATGGGTTGGGGGACGACACCTCACTCATATGTTTCATTTGGCTTGGTTTCTATGGCTGGATGCCCTTCCTATCACTAACAACTTTACAGAGTGTACTAGGTGCATTTTATTGTGGCACCAACACTAGAGAGGTTGTCATATCCACGACAAAACTAGAGTCCTCTCTACCCTGTGTAGTTACCATTCAGCTACCAACCATTTTATAGAGTATACAGGGTGCATTTTATCCTGGCTCAGACACTAAAAGAAGATGCCTTTGTTTCCTGGAGGACCAAAGAGTTATCTACACTCTACATAGTCTCTGTATAATGAGAGTAAGCATAACCAGAGAAAGTGAACAGGTGAGTGGTGGACAAGAGATTGTGAGGGAAAGAGTATGTGTGTGGGTGTAGCTGGGTGGGAGAGTGTTTCGGGGTAGTGGTGTAAGAATGTGGGAAAGATGGTGGTAGCTACATAATCAATGTTGGTAGGGGTTGGGAGGGAGACAATATGATTGGCAATAGCATACGTATGTCATAGAAGTGCCAGAGTAGGAGAGATCATGAGATGGAGAGTGGCTGAGGTGGGTGATGGTAGGTGGGTATGGTAAATACCCTCTGGTAGATGAGTGCGCTACAAAATATAGGAGTATAGATGGAGGCAGGTAGATGAACATGGACATATCCAACCAGTGGTGATGGAAGAGCTGGAGTGAAGAGGTGTGAAGGTGGTGGGGAGTGATAATGACAGTGGTGAGGGTCGAAGATGTGACACATGCAAAGGATAGGTGGCTATATATCAGAGGGTAAGGGGTATACTCAGCGGAAAAATCTGGTGTTACAAACAAGCCGCAAGGGGAGAGTGTGTAGAAAGAATGAGAAGGTATTGAAGAGGTGGGATGGAAGGGGAGAGGATGGGTGGTGAGTGAGGGATAGCAATGTGAGAGTGAATGTTATTGGAGTTTCATGGTGGAAGGGGAAGAAGGGTAACAGGTAGAGAGCAAACAGGAGCCTAATGTTGTTATATGATACATTATATAACCAGGCCTCCATACCTCCATCATTATAACATTTGTTTTGCCATGCTTATGCTCAAGAGAATGTCTTCTCCAGCCCTGCATACTGCCAATCGTCATGGTCCTCTGTTATCTCCTTGGGAAGGTCCAGCATTTTGAGGTCTGCCTTCACCACTTCATACCATGTCTTCCGAGGTGTCCGTCTTCCCTGTGTTCCATCCACTTTGAGTGCACAGTACTTCTTTATACAGCTGTCATCTCCCATACGCATCATATGTCCATACCAGCGTAGTTTATGTTTAACAATACCAGGTTCAAATAATAGAGTCAGGCTATATGTTTATTTCATTCAGATAATAGTCAGACTATATGTTTAACAATACATGTGTCAGATAATAGAGCCAGGCGGCTATATATTTAACAATATCTGGTTCATATAATAGTCATGCTATATGTTTAACAACATCTGGCTCAGACAACAGGGTCAGGCTAAATGTTTAACAATAGACATAGGTCTGCTTGATCAAACCTGACCTGGAGCTTATAATAATAACAACAATAATACAAACGACAACAACAACAAACCCTCACACATGTGCACTCTATAACCTTTGATGTACCATCCTCCTTCCATCTCTTCTATAACTACTGTACATCACTTCTACCTTAATCCACTCAGTATCTCATTCTTGTTATTCAAACTCTACACTAACTCACTTTCTCCAGTCTTTCTCAAAACTACATGCCTCTAGATTAAAATATAATTAAACATATGAAATGTAAAGGTAAAAATTACCATTTTTTGCTAATTTTTGCATTGTTTCTGAGGAATATTGGATCTTTTCAATTATCATTCTGGTCAGGAATTTTCAGGAATTATTTTTGAAAATGTCTTAATGTCTTAAATAGATGTAATTTTGAATGCCAATTACGAAAATCACAAGAATTCTTTCCACAAAAAATAAATAAAAAAGTTACAACCCTTTAAAGATTAAACTTTTCTGTCATTTTTAGCTAATCGCATCGCTGTATTCTTATACCGCAGCAAAACCAGAGTCACAATGTTACACATCGCGAGTGCATTAAGGCATCGATTCTGCCAGGAACAACTATCCACAGTGACATGTGGAAAGCCTACAGTCACATCCCACAGATACCAGGGTATCAGTTTCAACACAAGACTGTGAACCACAGTCTACATTTTGTGAATTCCAATGACGGTACACATAGCCAGCAAGTGGAGAGTACTTGGAATTTATTGAACCAAGGGAACAAGCGACGTTGCGGGACTCATCGTTCTATGGTGGACTCCCATCTATGCGAGTTCATGTGGCGTCGCAGATATGAGAAGTGCAAGTTGTTGCAAAAAATGATGGAGTCCATCGCAACATTTCATTCGACTATTCATTGATTTGTTTTCTATTTTTTTCTCATTAAAAATGTTTATTTTTGGATTCCTAATTTTTTCTCATTAACTCTTAACATCCTGTAGGACACATTTCCACATGATATTGCATCGTCAAATTAACATAAATCATTGGACTATATATATGGTGAAAGTGAAATATGTGTGTGTGAAAGTACCTCAAGCACCAGTTTCTTACCTGTACATTTCATAATAAATAAGCTGCATGAAACCTGTTTTCATGCATTTTCTGCTAAATCATTACAGTACTTAGAAATATTTTAGCAGGATGTTAAGTGTTAAAAATGTTTATCTTTCAAACTTTGTTGAGTTTTGGGGATTTGGCTGCTATTTCTAAAAGGTCGAGTGACGATTTATCTGTGTCTGTCTCTCTCTTTCTCCCTCTCTCTCTAAAAATAAAAATACACTCTCTAAAAAAATGCACAATGAACGTTACCTGTCTTTCTCTCTCTCTGTTTGTCTGCCTGTCTCTCTGTCTGTCTGTCTGTATGTCTGCCTGTCTGTCTCTCTCTCCATGGCATGCACAACATGCTGTTTACAAACCAAAAACTAGATACAGGTTTTGCTGCGGTATAAGAATAGAGCGATGCGATTGGCTAAAAATGACAGAGAAGTTCAATCTTTAAAGGGTTGTAACTGTTTTATTAATACCTTTTGGAAAAATTGATTGTGATTTTCGTAATTGGCATTCAAAACTACATCTATTTAAAACATTTTCCAAAATAATTCCTGAAAATTCCTGACCAGACCGCCAAGTGAAAAGATCCGAAATGAGTACGATAGAAGAGTTAGGCAAATATTAAAAACTGAAGTCAATATTTATCGTATTATAGGTTTAAATGCACTAGACATTCACATTGAAGGAAATGTTTGGAATTCATTAAAACATAACGACCAAACACAAACGAAAGAATTTAAAATGAAAAAAAATCCCTTCATGATCAGTATCCTCGACTGACAGAAAATTATATGAAGTAAATAGTACGCTTGATTAAAGGTAATGACAAAAGGTCATATTTTAGCGTCATTAGAAATAGTCTAACAAATACTACCTAAAGTAAAGTACAGAAAAGCTCTCTACATAAATAAACAAGAGTACTTTACGTAAGGAAACGGGCGGTCAACTCCTTCTCATAGAGTCATAACATTTCTATAAATATAACAGCAATATGCTCAAAGCATGGGTAATATTTTTCACTGTTTTTACAAGTAGTTTTATGTACGTACACGTACTTCTTACACACTTATTTAATTGTAGTTGTCTTCATGAATCTGTCTCAATATAGTTTATGCTGATGACTGTGGCATTTTATAATTCAGCGTATTCAACGTTTCCAATAAATTCCCGCAGTTTTCAATCTTCACTCGTTAGTCTTAATAAATGTGTTAATAAAAAAGATGGATTGTTATATACCACACTGTTAACATACATGCATTATACTGACTAATGTTTCAATATTGAAATACATGACAATCAATTTTTTTCATTTTGCTACTATTAATTCGTTGATTGTCTGGTGAGCGGCGTAGATCGAGAGGTATGCTCCCGAAACGTGTTACGACTATCTGCATACAATACACTTTACATTTATTGCGAAAGCTTTGGGAAAGAGTAAGATCATGATATACAATTATTACCTCATCCTAACATATTGTCTACTGGGAACTAAACTTATTAAGCATGTCAGTGAAAGTAATATTTATTTGATATTGGGCCTACATAATCTTCGCTACTTTACAATTTAAGTTTCTTCTGATAAACATCCCTTTTCTGGTCATTTTTAATATTAGATTATCTCATCTTTCAAGTGTTGCCGTTTTATAAAGCTGACTCTGTTATGCAAAAGCTATTTTTTTTTGTTAACGTCTGTGAGAATCTAAATCATGTGCCGTCAATGAATTTATCAGCTCTAACCATGAATTACAATGAATCCTATTCATTTAGATAATACATAATAATTTATAGAAGTAGTTAAATTATTTATGGAGTATATGAACATAAGATATCTGAATAAATCTGGCTACATATGGTGAATTCTAAAATTGGACAATTTCCAATCTGACGAGTAATGCCATCTGATATTCAAATTGAATAGATAGCAAATTGAATTTTTAAGAATAAGATCAACTATTTCCGAGATAGAAACGGAATCTGCAAATAGATTCAACATATTGAGGAAACACATCACACACAAATTAGGTCTTTGTGACGAAAATGTTATCTAACAGAAGGAAAATTAACATGAAATCGTTAAATAGTTTCCTCCAAAAGTGTTCGTCTGGTAAGAAACAATAGAATTTGCGAAGACTTATAATAGTAAATATAAACCTCAGGACGCACTTCATCTACTCAGAATCTGTGAAGGTTAACAGTAGTTGCTTAACTTTATATTTTTTCCTTCCCCCCACCCACATAAAGAAAAATAATTTATCTTAGTGAAGGATAGTCTTTGAATCTGTGAGTATTAACAGCCTTTCGCAAATATGTTTGTGTTGATCCCAGGTTGTGATAAATATCAATCACCCTAGAAGCTGCATAGTGACATCGAACCTCAATCGCCGTAATTACGAAGCAAAAATCTTAGGCAACTGGGCATCTCTGTGTTCGTTGGCATGATAGTGGTATCTAAGAATATAATGTTAGTTTCTAAATTAAAAGTTTGCTCGTACGGAAACCTGAATTGAGAGAGGAGTCACTAAAATACTTCTATCTTAGTACCTAGCAACTTTGAGTGTTAATACAAATAAAGCATCAACTAGCTTGCAGTTTCGTCGTCTACCATGTTCGGAAAGAGTCTAATTCTTACATGGGTATCTAACGGATACAATATTTTATTTTGGGATCGTTAATCTCTTTAGGAATTTTGGAATGGAAACCAAATCAAAGTTGGATGAAGATATCGAAATAGGTTGTCATTGTTAAGATTAAATTATGAACATATATTAAATTGGTTACCAAAATACACAAAATGTACCATGTAATGACATGTTCTATCTCTTGAATATAAGATGGCTCTCCGATACCGGATATTGTATTTCAGTTTGTCCTCATCACATTGGGTAAAGATATAGATTTACGTTCATAACTGATGTTATTCGTGTTTAGCCGCATGGAAACCTTGATCGAACAGACCAACAGTGAAAGGCATTCCAGATGCCAGCATTCCAACTGATTAGTGGGGTATAGGTCTACATTATATATTGTATCCGTAATTTTTTTAAATGGTAGTGCGTAATTCAAGGGAGATTTGGTTAATATTTCTCGCTATATTTAGCAGACGTACCGACCCCTAAGGGGCTTGCTCATTAGATCGATATGTTCATAGGTGTTAATATTTTTCCTGCTTTTATATTTTTGTCAGCTTTCTGTCTTTCTGAAAACATCCTACCGAAAGAACTCCCCGCCTCTCAAATATCCGTTGATTACACGAAGTAAAAGCGTTAAAAATCCTTCCCCATGATACGTATTGCAAATAGTTTGAAATATCTAATCAAAGGGTAGAAACGGCAAAAGGTCTGGATAATTCTGGTTTTACCCATTCTGTTGTTGCAACTAGTATTGTTCTTGACACTACGTCGTTCTTTGGTACATTTCACACAACTCCAGACAATGTCATTATTTATACTTTTCAATAAGGTGATACATATGCAGAAATGGTAGAGTGGCAAGTAATTCCATTGTAGATCCAAGTATAACAATGCTAACTTTGAATTCCCCTTGTATTGCTCGATAAAATCAATATCAGTATGCAAGTAGGTTAGGTACAACCTATTACACATCAGCCCGCCTAATGAATATCGTAGCACTCATGTGTACCAAATCCCTTTACTATATCGAGGTATGTGTGAACATGGTAGAAACAGTAAAGCATAATACATAATGACACTGTTTTTGGTTTTCTTCATGCAACGTTCAAAGTAGAAATTCATGAGAATTCCCTTTTTCTTTGCTCACTCCAAGTACTAAATATGTATTTCGAATAATTTAGCTAAATCGTTCCTGTACATATTTGATACCACGTGTCAGGACAAGAACTAGAAATCTTCTCTCTGAATTCGATAAAAGTTGAATATATCTACGCTTTACATACGGTGGAAAACGACTTATACAAATAATGAGATGCTACAAAGTAAAGACAATAGGTGTCAACAGATACTTAGAAGCAACGGAAGGGAAAGTGAGCAAGCAGTCTAGTACACAAAGAAAACAAAGGACTTACCTGGATATATAGATAAGAGGTAGATAGTGTTCGGCGCTTCGGATTTTGTCCTTCGGCAGGAAGCTGAAAGGAATGATGAAAGGAAAAAGATACGGAGAGAGGAAAACAATTAAATGGAATTACAAATGGTGTCAGGCGGTGAAAGAGGAGAATTTCGCCAGTGAGAAGGGAAGCCAGGCGGTGAAGGGAGAGTAGTGGGAAGATGACAGTTGACAAGCCAAACAGCAGGGGGTAGCTATGGACGTGGCATGCCTGAATGGTTAAGAAGTTCGCTTCCCAGTCACGAGGTCCCGGGTTTGATCTCACTTCATGGCATCCTGTGCAAGTATCTTTACCATAGCCTCAAGTCGAACGAAGCCGTGTGAGTGACTTTGGGTAGACGGAAACTCTGTAGAAGCCTATCGGATGGATTGTACCTGTAATTCAAAGGTCCAGACTTGTCACACCATGTCAAGCTGATTCTGCCTGCTGATTACATTAGGGATACACGTGGCTGTGGAATAGTCAGCCGCTTACACGCTAATTCGATGAGTTGGTAGTTCAGTTGAACGAACAACTGAACACTCATTGTCTGAAATTCAGAAAGAGCACCATGTTAATTATGTATATATATATATATATATATATGTATATTTCCTGTTGTTCGTTCCTGTTTTGGATTACCCGTCTTGTTACCATGTGCTGTCCTACCTTGCATATATATATATATATATGCGTGTACATATGTATACATATGTATTATTATAATATACATATATACATAAATATACGGGCTGATTCAAAAAACCCGTTAGCATTTAAATGATATATAACATTTTTATTTATTATTTTGTTACAATTTTGTTTTTATATAATTTAGAAAAATATCATTATCAAAAGATGATAAAATAATCATTGTCCTAAAAATGACACAATATAACGAGTCAATCGTACAAGTGCAAAGGATGTGGAAACAAGAAATATATGGGAACCCTCCTAGCCATGTCACCATTCTCGAAGCTTTAATGTGATTCTGCATAGGTCTAGAAGGCCAAACAGTTTCAGTGAAATACAACCATCTGTTACTATTCATTTTCAAAAGAATCCCCACAGTTCAATACAGTAGGCTTAAAAGGTGAGCTCTGTCTCCTACAGTTCCATTCAAAGGTGTCTAAAACCTTGTGATATGAAAAGTTTTCATTTATCAATGGTTCAGAAATGTGCAAAGACTGGTGATGGTAAAGGGACTTTTGAATCACCCTATATATATATGTGTGTGTGTATGTGTGTGTGTGTGTGTGTGTGTGTGTGTATGTGTGTGTGTGTATGTATATTATATATATATATATATATATAAATACATATATACACACACACATAAATATACGCATACATACATATATGCAGTGACACGCACACAAACATACACACACACACACATATATATATATATATATATATCTTTTACTCTTTTACTCTTTTACTTGTTTCAGTCATTGGACTGCGGCCATGCTGGGGCACCGCCTTGAAGTCGAT
>JAOPJM010367584.1:0-11549 GCA_027124095.1 Muusoctopus leioderma | reverse complement strand
CCCAAGGTGCCACGCAGTGGGACTGAACCCGAAACCATGCGGTTGCGAAGCGAACTCCTTAACCACACAGCCATCTGAACACATCTTTATATACACACACACACCTACACTATATATACATGAGAGAGAGGGAGAGAAATATGGACAGATAGTGACATACATGTTAGTACATCCTGATGTATACATGCATATTTATGCACATGCATGCACGCACACACACACATACATACTTTAGAGAGACCACTACATTTGCAGATTGACTCCTGTTTCTGTGTCTCTTATCTTCTCACCAATACAAATACCAGCCCAGTGATGTGTCCAGGAATTAATGAATTGGGATTGGTGGAAGTAATCAAATAACTTCGCTTCTCAAGGAGGACTTCATTGTTAGGTTTGAGTAATAAGAATTATTTCATCAAGAGCCATGTACTTAAGAAATTTGCTTTACAAACATACTTCTGGGTTCGATCCCACAACACTGCACCTCTCAACCCTACGTTGTCTCCGGTCATTTGCCAACCACATTATTGAGTGTACTGGCTACATTCCATCACACCACCAGCACCAGTGGGGTTTACTTGTAGCCTGTAAGACTAAAGAGTCTTCACTTCTCTACGTTGATTCTAGTTGTTCAGGCAACGTGACCAAGTGGGTAAATAGCAGAGCAGTGAGAGAATGATGGGAGAAGCAGTGATGGGGTTGTGAGGAGAAGAATCAGGATGAGTGGGTAAAGAGAGCAAGGGTACGATGGTGGTGCAAGGGTACGATGGTGGTGCGAGGGCATTAGAGCAGGGACTAATAGAAGAGAGATATAGTTATGGCAGGGAGTAATGAGAGGGAGACAGTGATGGTAGCTACAAATTTGCTGGTAAGAAAGAGAGAGTAAATGACAGATAGTAATGAATGATTATATATATATATATATATATCATTCATCATTTTTATATCTGCTTTTCCATGCTGACATGGGTGGGATGAGATCTTTTGAGGCAGTATTCTACGACCAAATACCCTTCCCGACACAAACCCTTTTTCTTTTAAGTTAGGTAGTTTTTCCACCGATCTTCATTCATTGAACCGCTAAGCTGCGGGACGTATTATTTATGCAAGACAAACAAATGGCACCAGTTGCTTCAGCAATGTCAACAATGAAGATTATGTGGAGAGAAACACTGACGGAATCTCAGGCTTGGTATCGTGACTCGAAACTATCCAGGTCTTTGATCCTTAGTGGGAACCTTCTAGATTTTATACCGAAGTGGTCGGTATCCAAACTGAGCAGACTCGTAGAAGAATGCCATCTATCTCATATGTTTAACAAGGTCTATAATCTTCTCCAGTAGCCTTTTCGTGTATTGCTCATTAAATGGTATATGAATGTTCTTGGTTGAGTAGTCTAGGTCATAGGTTCTCAAAGTTGTTTCTCCCATCATTTCCAGAAATTGTGGAACCCATACCTATATTTTACTGACAACCCTCACCACCTTAATTTGAATAAGATATTAAATGAAGCAAAAATTGTCTTAGAGAGAATTTATATGAAAATCGTGAATATTTTTTTTCATGGAACCCAGTTTGAAAATTTGAAAATCGTGAATAATTTTTTCATGGAACCCAGTTTGAAAAATGTTAGTGTAGGTTTTACAGATATATACTCTCAGGTCACAGTTGCCCTCCAAAGAGCAGAGAGGACTCTTTAGCCAAGGTATCCTCTCTAGTGTTGGTGCCACGATAAAATGCACCCAGTACACTCTGTAAAGTGGTTGGTGATAAGACAGGCATCCAGCCGTAGAAACCAAGCCAAATAAAACAAACGTGCAAGATGTGGGCCGCTGACCTGTCTAGGAGAGTGGTGACTCCCATCAGGAATCGACTCAAGCCGAAATCACCCGTCCAACCCATGCCAGTATGGAAAACAGACGTAAAATGAGGATGATGATGATGAATTTCTCCACTGTCTTTGATGACTGATGTTTGGATAAAGCTTAGTATATTATCATTGAAACCTAACATTGTGGAATGTGTCTTGTTTTTTAACTGACAATAAGCCATTTCATGAGATAACAAATGAAATGATTTTTATTTCATAGTTATATACACTCTTTAAATAATTGTCCATTTGTATATATTTCTGAGTCTTATGTGTCTCAATTGTATCTGTATTCTTGCATACAGAATATAGATAAAATTACTCACTTTGTCAAATAGTGAAATGAGAATAAAACAGAATCATACTTTAAGATGGAAGAAAATAAAAATTGTTAAATGCTATTAATTCTATTAGAAAATCCAATGGTGTTAGTTTATTTAAATAAATAAGTTCAGTTACCTTGAGGAGTGGAGAAATCGACATTGTAGTTACAGGCTCTTCAAATGAGTTTACAGAGTTTGGTGTGTTGAATTAATGGCTGAGGGAAAATAGTAATCAAGTTCGTGAGTTTGGTTAAGTTTATATGCCGTAGGGAAATGGGATTCCAACAATTTGGGACATCCCTTCATCTGGGTAAAAAAAACATTGTTCTCACAGATTTTTGTAGTGTTGATCATACATATAGGTTAGGAAGGGAGAGGAGTAACCAATGCAGTTTAACATATTCAGTTTATTGCTTCTCAAGATATTATCTACTGAATCTAAAACTTTCATTCTCTGTCAGTCTGCCAAAGATCTCTTGGTACTTTTTGATGCACTCCTTATTAACACTGAGTGTGTATTACTGAGTTTTGACAATTCCCTTCTTACATGGTGAACAAAGTATTTCTTTGATATTAATAGATCTTTTGTGGCTCCATTTACTAATACCTTAACATTTGTTTGACAAAGACCAGACTTCCAAGTTTTAAACTTCTGCAGTTCTTTAGCTGATTATACAAGGATAATCAACTTTGGTTTTCCAATCTTGAACACTTTCATGATGGTCTCGAAGAAAAGGGTGAAAAGAAGTGAACAGAACAGAGCCATCCGAACATTATATTTCCTTGTTCATCTTTAGCAACTTCATGTATAGCTTGAACCACTCTCATCTACACCTAAGTGTTTTTAATCAAGAGTTTCTCTTGCAGTTGTCTCAACAGAAATATAGCATCTTTTGTACCACATCCTGGTACAGTTATCCTGTCCAACCCAAATGTATTCTGTTCTAGCTTCATTATAACTCTGCCTTCATCACAACTTGATCAATTAACTCAAAATCCCTCTAATTTCCTCTTACAAATCCATTTCTCTTAGCTTTGTAGCAATTGACATGGTTGCTGATACTCCAATCATCAAGAATATCATATTGGTGCACATCTGATCAGCTAAGCATATCACCAGTTTGACACCAGCCCCCCATGCTGACACTTCCAGTTATTTATCAGCTATCTCTGAAAATGTGTTCTCTCTAACTTCATGTCTGCACCACAATTTTGATTTCTAATTAGAATCTCTTTACTTACATTTAAGAAGTAATGAATGTTATGTAATCCAATTTCTCTACTCTTGCAACCATAAAGGTTCATTCTTATTTATTAAGTTCTTATTGTAACTTCATGTGCAAGTAGTTATTAGTTAATTATTTTGATTAATTGAAAAAGTATTGAATCTTTATTGATGATTATTACTCTCATTTGTATTAAGATATTTATTTACAAAATATATCTCAATTGTAAAAACATTTGGAAATATATCAGAATTGAGTTAACATTTATTTTTTAATCTTGCAACTAAAGTAGCTACTTACTTTTAACAAAATATGTTTGTTGAGGAGAAACCCGTAACACTGGTACTTTACAATAGATGTCCCTAGAGATATTTGTTCTTCATCAAGTTACAAATACTCCCTTATCACTCTCACCATTAGAAAGGCAATGAACCAGTGATTCGCTTGCTGGAAACCTGTAACCAATGATGCTATTGTTCACCAATTGCAATATAAAATAAATATATGTAATTTTATGTTAGGTATGTTGAGTACTATTTCAGTTTATCATGGAAATCAGATGAGTTTAAGATTTTGGCAGTAGGATAGAGAGTTGAAGAGCTTATGGATCTAAGTTTGGTTTCCACAAGAACTGTGTTAATGAAGGGGTTGGCTAATACATATGGATCATATTTAAGAGAACTTGAATTCACACTGGAATTTATAAATGAAAGACCACTGGAGAAGCTGCAAGATTGCAGACCCATCTAATTCATGTCATCATAGAAAAACAAATATCAAATCAATGAACTTACAGTCCCCATAGGTGTTTTGAATCACATTGATACAATGTTGGATAATGAATAATATAGTCAGTTCATTACCAATGGAAAATAGGTTTATAAACCAGATAAAGTCACTTTACAATAAAAATTGTTGATCAAGGAAGGACTGTACCCATAGCCAGCAACATCTTTTCTGGAGTAGTTAGATGGAAAATTAGAGGTTTGAATTGTTGTATGACAGTAGTTACTAAAAATAGATCAACAACCACATGCTCTGACAGTGTCCCTTCCGTTACCCTCAAACAGTACATGCTGGAACTAGCCCTTATCCTCCCCAGACACTTGAATTTTTCCCTCTCTCTCTCAGGATATATTTCGATCTTTTAGTGTTTCCCATTCCAAAAAAGGGCAATCCCTCTGATCCTACCAACATTGTCCTGTTGCACTCACTTCCAACATCTCAAAGGTCATGAAGACAGCCATTAACAACAACCTTCTCCAACACCTTGAATCTCTTTCTCTCTCTTCAATGACCACCAGTATGTCTTTCGTAAAGCCAGATCTACTGGAAACCTACTCTCCTATGTCACTCACCAGAGGGGCCTTTCTCTTGAGAAGTTTGGTGAAAACAGTTGTTGCACTTAACATCAGCAAAGCATTCAACTACGCTGCCCGTAAATCTCATGGCAAAACTCCATGCCTATGGGATCCATCCATCCATCTCTCGTCTCTTGCATTGGTGGCTTCCCGTCAGATCACACCATCGCAGCATGTACTGATGGAGCTCTCTGATCCATACTGTATCAACTCTAGTGTGCCCCCACGTTTCATTTTGTCCCAAAGCTCTTCCTCCAATACGTCAATGACTTGCCATCGCCTCCAACAACGTCCACTCATACACAGGTGATACCACCCTTCATTCCTCTCTAATCTACTACACCCAAGCGTCATCTACATGCAACATAGACACCTCACAACAAACCTGCACTGACTCCATGAACAGAAACCTTGATAACACCCTCCAATGGTGTCATGTTAATATTGTCTCCTTCAACAGCACATGGACACAATCATTGCACATATTAAGAAAACATTATCACCTTCCACCTGACTGCTGACTCTCTCTCTCTCTTCATTCCTCTCTCTTAGTGCACCCACTGTTTTCTCCTTCCACCTTCCTATAGTGTGAAGACAAAAAAAAGGGACATATGTCTTGGCCTTTTATAGATAGAGATATATGCAGGCTAGATGATGAGACCTACCCCAGATGTGAGATCTATGTGAATGAAGTTAGATTAAAAAGAAAAAATACTTTCCATTACCTAATTACATAGTACAGACTTCATTTAAACAAGCAATTGTGGTTAAATATTATTTATAGTGAATTACTTTTCATTTCACTACTCCAATAAATTCAACATGTTTATTTACTTGTATTCACACCAATTTGGTTTTAGTTCCTAAACTTGATTTCTAATTACGATTTATTTTTCACTAATTGCCTTTTAAAGGATATTTTACATAGTCTATAAAATCAATCCTTCCTTTTCAATCTTATTTATAATTTTGAGGATTTTCTATGTTGTTGTTTAGCCCTAGGTCAACTCTGATCAAGCAGGTCTATGATCAAAGGCATTCCAGCCATGACCATCCTTCCTATCTTTTTCTTGCATGCAAGGAACCTAGCACCACATTATCTAACATGTCCTTTTTTAAGATGGTAGGGTGTGATTTGAGGCAGGTTTCACTCGTATTTCTAGCTGGTTGAGTGACCATGTAGAGGCTACCTCATCGACTCAAAGGATTTTCTATGTTTATGTGTGATGTATTTCAATATTAACTTCTCTTCAGCTGTTCTCATTACTTATTCATATTCTTCTGATTTATATTGCACAGCCAGTATATATCATTTTCATTTCATTCCTCTTGGACTATTACATTAATTGTATTCTATTTCATATTTATCTAGTTTAACAAACTGAGCATTAATCATTAGATGGTTCTAGAAGCAAATGGAGTTAAAGAATTAGCTTAATTTTAAACAATATTAGTCATATGTTAGTTCACCCAAACAGATATAATAAAATTGCTCTTAAAGCACAACCTTGAAGTGCATTTGACTTTAAATAATATTGATACCATGTAACTAACCAGTCACTAGATTTGATTGCATTGCTTGTTTTAGTATATCATTTCCTTTATATGCTTGATAAATTATATTTAAAAAAAATTAAGGCAGACTATATTCACCTTTTCAAATAAATTTAAATGTTTTTCACTATTTTTTTATCACTAAGTCAGTGGCTGGTGGAAGAGCGGGAGGAAGGTATCCTTAGACCAGAGGCCTGACCCGAATGCTTGTAACAGAGTGAACTCTGCTAAAGACACCCAAGGGCCAAGTGGTGGTGTTAAGCTGGGCAACAGATTAAGTCTACCACCCATGTAGGCCACAGCAGGATTTGAACTCAGAACATAAAAAAGCCGGAATAAATACTGTGAGGCATCTCGTTCAATGATCTAACAATTCCACCAGTCCACCATCCTAGACTGGTACTTTATTTATCTACCCCAAAAGGACGAAAGGCAAAGTTAACCTCGGCAGGATTTGAACTCGGAGTGCAGTGAGTCAGAATGAATACTGCAAAGCATTTTATCCGATGCTCTGACAACTCTGCCAATTTACTGCCTGATATATATATAATCAAGTATGATTATAAAACTTATCTGTACCATACTTTAATATTTATTTATGTAATGAAATGACAAACAAAAACTTTCTTAGTGGAATTTGCCTATGCCTTTAGAACATTAATTTTGGAAATCAGTATTATAGTAAATAAAGCATTTTATATTAATTTTAGGGAGCAATAAATAAAATAAAAATCTTCGTTAGACATAATCTTTCTGTAGACTTTACATTCAATCTTAAAGTAGAAATAATACCAGGATAACATTATTTCTTGTATGAATGCTTTTTGTTGCCACTTTCATAATTCAGCTGAAGCTGAAGTTTTTAGCTGGTATGCCATTTGGTTTACACTGGCTTCTTTATCAGAGACATTGGGAATCAAAGAGGTGCATGCCAAACTTGAGGAATATCTCCTAATCCTAGACTGTATACCTAATAAATAAATCCCTGTTTCTGTGCCTAATTTGCATTATTGACATAGTTGCACCTTTCCAACTTGTTTTGTTTGCTTCTTTTCCTCCTGCAGTACTCGCTGGAGACATTTTCATTTTTTTGTTTTTTTTGTTATCTAAATCATTAGTTATAACACATATTGACCATGTCCATCTTATTCTTCCTGTAAGTGTTTCCCTGCCAACATTTGATGCTTTTGAAGCTATGTACAAATAGAAGGAAATATAAAAAGAATATTTTTCATAACCTCAATGGTTAATATAGTAGATTAATAAAGCATAAGTAATTAATGTGACCTGTATTGCATTTTTTCTACCTATCTGATTTTGTCTAGTTGTAAACTTAGCACAAATTTTCTGAGTTGAGAATGATTTGACACAAGACATTATCTCTTCTTCTTCACCTATCTATCCAGCAAGTGCCAGCAATGAAAAATGGACACAAAATATATTTTCTATTTTTAGTTATTTATTAATTTTACATTACTGGTAATCTGATTTTTAGTTATTATTAATGTTACATTACTGCTAATCTGAGTTTTACTGCACTGCAGATATAGTTCAAGCAGATTAACATTGATTTGCATCTCATAATCACATAAGTAATTGACTGAGGAATTTCCTTGTAGCATTCTTAGTAAATCCTCAAAGTAGGAAACACTGATTGCAACAATAGTTTTTTTTAATAACTTTTAGTTGTGTTCTCTCCAAATTTACAGTTGTAGATAAACTATAAATTGCATTGAAAACTTTTTCCTCTTGACAGGGACGATTTAGTAACTTTCTATTCAATTTCACATTTCACTAATTATTTACTTGAGAGCAACAGATGTTTTCTTCTATCTCACAATTCACTACTCAAGTGAACTGGGAAAAACCATTGTATGTGAGAGATGCTAGCTGGTGCAACCAAACTACAAAAAAAAGGCATGGAAGGACTTTACAGGCATATTACCATGAATATAACACATCTCTAAAGACAAAGTTTTCAATGATGCAACAAAAACATTCACTACTTTTCAGTAGCAGACTTCTTTTTGTTAAAAAGATACTAATTGATCTATTTTTGTATTCTGTTTCATTCATTCCTAAAGTGGTTGGCAATAGGAAAGACATCCAACCATAGAAACCATGCCATAATGGAACCTACGAGTGAGACTTGGTCCCAGACCTGTACAGGAGGGTAGTAACTCTGAATAAGAACTGACTCAGACCAATGCGACCCATCCAATATATATGATGATGATGATATATATATATATATATAATCATCATCTTCATCATTTTACGTCCACTTTCCATCCTAGCATGGGTTGGACAGGTGATTTTGGCCCAAGCCAGTTCTTATTCGGATTCACCACTCTCCTAGATGGGTCGTGGGACAGCATCTTGCTTGCACATTTTATTTGGCTTGGTTTCTACGGCTGGATGCCTTTCCTATCACCAACCACTTTACAGAGTGTACTGGGTGCATTTTATTGTGGCACCAGCACTAGAGAGGTTGTTGTGTCAGCAACATAACTAAAGAGTCCTCTCTACTCTATGCTGTCTTCGTTCAACTGCCAACCAATTTAGAGAGTGTACTGGGTGTATTTTATCATGGCACCAACACTCGAGAGGATGCCTTGTTTTCTGCAAGGTTAAAGAGTTCTCTCTACTCTTCATAGTCTCCATTCTTGAAGGCAAGAGTGTGAATAATAGGGGAGTGATGTACAAGTGTATGAGTATGGGTGTGATGATGGAAGCAGTGAATGGATGGTAGGGAAAGTGGAATGTGAGAAAGATAATGACGGCTACATATTAGCAGTAGTATAGATGTATCATGGTTGTCTCATCATAGGGTAGTGTCACATGATGGTAGGTGGAAGCGCAAATGTCAATGAGTATAGACAGATCCGATACCAACTCAGGCTTCGTGATAGACGAGAGACAGAGAGATAAGAGGGGGAGGGGTAGAGTGACAATGATTGTGGGTGAGTGAAGAGGGATTGGCAAACCCAGGCATTGTGATAGTAGAGAGGTAGAGTGGTAAGAGAGGTGATAATGGGAGGTTAAGGAAGAGTGATAAAGACAGTGGGTGAGTGAAGATGGATGGGCAGGACAAATGCCATACAATGAATAGGACATGAGCAATGAGTAGTAGGTAGATGGAGACCTAACAGGAGTATACTGTGCAGTGATACATCTCAGCCTCCATATAAACACCACGATTTTCTAATGATCATTCTGCCATGCTTGTATCAGTTGGTGGGTCTTCTTCTCCAACACTGGACATCACTAATGATCACGGTCCTTTGTCATCTCTTTTGTGAGGTTCAACTTCTCGAGGTTAGCCTTCACCACTTTGTCCTATGTCATCCTAGGTCTCCCTTTTCCATTGGTTCCATTTATTTCAAGTGTTCAGCACTTCTTTATACAACTGGCATCCTCCATACACATCACTTGCCTGTACTAGTGCAATCTTCACTCTTGCACACATGTGGTTCCTCTTATACCCAGCTTTTCTCTCAGCTCATTTGTGCTCCGTCACTCATGCACACTATCATTACACATCCATTGGATCATGCTTGCTTCATTTCTTTCCAGCCGTGGCAAATCTTCCTCTTCCCACATCTCACTACCATGCATCATACAATCTCTCCATCACCCTAAGAGAGAAGCCCTTTGATACCAGCCCATTCTTACTCTGGCTACTATGCTTTGGGAACACCCTTCTCCACTGCTAATGAGGTCACCAATGTACCAGAAGCTGTTGTCTACTTCAAGTGAACCTTTCATGCTTGGGAAGGAAGTTATTTCATGTGTATTCTTATTAACTCCTCCTTTGCATTTGCCACATATGAAATCTACCTTTTCTGTGAGCCTGCCTAGTAATCCCACTATATCTCTTGTGCGTCCATACTTTACACTGGGTACACCGTATGGAATTTCTACCTACTCCTTTTCTGCATATTGAGCATGGGCCTGTCTTTTTCCTACTTACTAAAACTTTAGTCATTGCTAAGTTCACTTTGAGGCCTTTCAATTCCAGGTTTTGCTTCCATGTCTAGAATTTCTTCCCTAAATCTTCTACAGATTCTGCTATAAGTACTAGGCCATCAGCATACAGGAGCTCCCATAGGCAGCAGGTCTTAAACTCCACTGTACTGGCGGCCTAGAGAACTATCATAAACAGGAAGGGGTTGAGAACTGAGCCCTGATGGACCCCTACCTGTATGCTAAATTCATCGCTGAATTCATTGCTGACTCTCACTTTGCTAACTGTATCTCTGTACATGTATTGTGTAGCCCTTACATGCCATTCATCTACCTTTAGTTTCCTTAACACCCACCAGATCACAGAGTGTGGGACCCTGTCGAAGGCCTTTTCCAGGTCGACATAAGCTAAGTATAGGGTCTTACTAGTTAAGTATTTCTCCTGCTGTTGTCTCACTATGAAGATGGCATCAGTAGTACCCCTTCCTGCTACAGAACTGAACTGCATCTATGCTAATTATGCTCCTGATCAATTGTGAAATAACTCTTTCCATGATTTTTATTACTTGGTCCAACAGTTTGATGCCTCTGTAGTTTCCTATCTCTAGTACATCATCTTTGCCCTTGTTGCAGTTCCCAATGATATTGCTGTGCCAATCATTAGGTATGACACCTCCATCTATTACCTGGTTGACTATGCAAGTGACTAGCAAATGCCTTACCTGGCCAGATATTTTAAGCATCTCAGTGACTATCACCTTCATATCCTTAATCGCTCTGGAGGCCACACTGCTGTCAACTTTAATGGCTGATCCCCCTGCTGGGTCTACATGGAGTAGACCATCACTCTCCCATGCATTCTCTACATTCAACAGCCTCTCATAGTAGCACTTCCATACCTATTTCTTTTTGGCATCATTAAGAGCAAAGTGTGCCATTGTCATTCCAGACACACTTCTCCCCAATGAGGTCTCGATTTTCTCTTGTTCACTGCCTTGCAATCTTGAATACTTCACGCCTCTGATCCTCACATCGCAGAACATTTGCAAATCAATAAATCATTTTACCTTCAACAGAACTCGAACATGCAATTTTCGACTTAGGAGGCTGGTGCCTTATTCATTGAGTTATGAGGCCCAATATATATATATATATATATATATATATATATTTGTCACAAATCGACCAGAACTAAATACTGGCTAACATTATTCGTAAAAATCCAAGTACGCTAAATCCCAAAATTGAC
>JAOPJM010367479.1:0-11551 GCA_027124095.1 Muusoctopus leioderma | reverse complement strand
ATTATTATTATTATTATTATTATTATTATTATTATTATCATTATTATTATTATTATTATTATTATTATTATTATTATGGCCGAAATACCGTGGAGGCACGTTATTTTCGGCTCCTAGTTAATCTACCCCGTTGTCGGTGTATTTTACCCTGTTCAATATATATTGTTATATAAATTTACATATGGTTTAAGAGACAAAGTTTCAAACAAGCCAGTGGTAATTTCTATTTCAGAATTGAAGATTTCCCCATTTGGGGTAATCTATTTGTTTGTGTTTTAAGCCGTGTCGGCTAAACATGTCTTTTTATTTTAATGGATTGCGACTCCTCCACAATAATCTTCGAGAGAGAGCATGAGAGAGGCGAGGGAGTGAAAGAGAGTAAAGTAATGGAAAAGGGAGAGGTGGAAGAGAAGCTGTTAGTGACTACTGATAGCGTCTCGCTGTCGTTTGGCTCAGAGGAAAGCAAAAACAACAACTGTAGCCACCATAGCAACAACATGTAGTATAAAAATAACAATACGAATAGCAGCAACAATGATAACAGCAGTAACAGCAACAATAACAACAACAGCAACAACAACACCAGTAGCAATAGCAGCAACAACAACAAAGACAATACCGACAGACAGAATAGCAATAACCACAGCAGGAGCAATACCAGTAACAACAGAAACAACAACGAAAGCAGCCACAGCTGTAACAACAACAACATCAGCAAAGACGAAGAGCATAACATTAGCAACGAAATGTCACCGGAGAAATACAATAAAGATTTTCCGTCTTTACCTAACACCGCCTTCACTTCTACTACCACCACCAACAACAACAACAACAACAACAATGACCACAACGACAACAACAAAAACAACAACAACAGCGGAAATGATGAAAGGGGTGGGAGTCTGTTTGTTAATTCTGACAAGGAATGTCCTACTTTGACTCCTACGACCAGCATAAGCAACAACGGTAGCCATAGTTGTGTGACCACAACCACTACTACGATAGCAGAGAAGAGCTGTAAATACAGCAAAGTTGCCTCCAGCACTACAGATATAGCTGTATAGTGTAGACGGAGAGCTATTTAGAAAAGGCAGGCACCTTATAAAAAGGGAAAGCATGAAGGCCTACGTGTTAGTACCAGACGAGGTAAAACAAAGGTGAATAGGTGTACCGTAACCTACAGATGCATCAACTTAAAGTCTGGGTGGGTAGAAAGAATTACGTACCCCCAGGCCGAAAAATGCCTGAGAGACATATGGCATCTCAAAACCTATGTCTCTCGTGGCAAACAATTCGGCATGATAGACGTGAGATTCGCCTCTGAAAACGAGGTACGATCTCACTCCCTCTTAACTCGGAAAAATGATGACTTCTCATTAATTCCCTCATATACGGGAAAAAGGCTGGCAATGGTGAGGGTAAAGGACATTCCTCCCGACATCAGCATCTGGTGCCTGATAGCAGCCATCGTAGGAGGTGAAGGGGATGAGCGGGGCCCTCTTAACATTCAAATGTCACAGCAGGAGAATGGGTGGTCA
The DNA here is from genome assembly GCA_027124095.1 of Muusoctopus leioderma. NCBI lineage: Eukaryota > Metazoa > Mollusca > Cephalopoda > Octopoda > Octopodidae > Muusoctopus > Muusoctopus leioderma. The sequence continues at coordinate 10,013 of JAOPJM010367479.1, read as the reverse complement.
GGTAATGGCCTTGAAATGACCATACATATGGAACCAGAGAACATCGAGAAAATACCTGATCTACTCATTCTCGCAGGCGGCACACAACTGGCTGTAACAGTCGAGGAAAAAATCCTCAATGTTATTTATGTGAGGCAAACAACCACGTAAGGGCCTTCTGCCCAAAAATGAAAAGACCCACACACGGCCGACCCGCACTCCTACCGACACCCAATAAAACACAACAGCAACAACACAACCAACAACAGCAGCAGAAGGAGAAGCAAAACAAACAACAACATCAGCAACAGCAACAACAGCAACAACAACAACAGCAACAGCAACACAAACAGAAACAACCCCACAGAAGCCGCAGCTGCAGCAACAACAGCAACAAACAGCCCTAACGCAACAACGCAATACCCTGCTACCAAACCTTCCTAGCTCAATGACTCCCAGCAGTGCATATCCTTCCTCCCACAGAAAGAAACCAACACCTTGCCCACTACAACCATAACAACAGCAGCAAAAACAACAAAAAACAAACAAAACGAAACGAATGAAAAAGATACAACACCGTCCACTCTCCCTGCTCCGTCAATTTCGGAACAGGCCGAGGTCACCCAAGAGATTTCCGAATGGAAGGTAGTGGAAGGGTCGTCTAGGTGAAAGAGATGCCAGACTGCGGATTACAGTGGCCTGACCCCAAAAATCCAAACGATTTGCACGACGAAAAAGCCCACCATGACGCGCAACACCACCACCTTCAACAGCAACAACAACAAGAGAAGCAGCAACAACATCAACCAAAATAACATCAACCAAACTAACAAGAACAGCAACATGCCACACAACCAGAACAACAACAACAACAACAACAACAACAACAACAACAACAACAACAACAACCGCAACAGCAGCACAACAACAACGGCAACAACAAGAACACATTCAGGACCGTCAGAACAAGAAATCTGAACAAAAACAACCAAAACAAGAGACAAACAAACAACAGCAACAATCCACAAACGAACCCATCACTGTTCTCCGAAAGGAGAACAAGAAGTTGATGGAGTACCTGGGGAAAAACACAGACAAAATGTTTACAACAGGAGAGGGCTTTGACGAGCTAGCCCTCTCAAAAACCCCACCAAGGAGACTTCTGGTAAGAACTACACTAGAAGTGTATCGCTCCCTAAGAAACCTATACCCAAACGATGTGAGCGTTTTCAAAAACATCCCGGACAAAAGGGTTTTGGAGGGCCCCTACAAGGGACCTGAAGACGATATAAAGTCGTACTAGGGTAAGTTACCCTCTCCCACGTTTTGTTTTTGCTTCCGTCCTCCCGTTTTTCAATGGCTATCTTCAAAATAGGTGCAGTTAATACTCGCGGCCTGGGGTCGAATTGGAAGCAGGGACACTTGCTTAACGACCTCAGGTCACTAGTTTTGGATGTGGTAGCCGTTAGCGGGACCAGGGTTTCTACGAGGCCTACGCCTCTTTCTGTCGGCTCAGATCGAGTGGTGTAGCGGTGATGTTTCGGAAAGCGCAGGACCTGGAGGTATACGGTTTTCATAGACCCGGATGGTCGATCGGTCGTCCTGGACGTTGGGAGCAGAGTGGACGACGCTGGCCCCTTCAGACTTGTGGCCGTTAACGCGCCGACCGGAGCGGAAAGGCCAGACTTCTTCAGACGCCTAGAGACTTTCCTGGATACATCTTGCTCACTAGTGTTATTGGGCGACTAGAACGGTGTATTGGATGCACGCAGAGACTGTGTGGGAGTATGCAGCCGAAGAGCGGGGGTGCAAAAGCTTCACAAACCACATCAGGCATTTCCAACTGTCTGACAGGTTTCGACTCGATTATCCGGATGCACCAGTGTGGACCTGGACGAATCGCAACGGGTCATCGAGGTCGTACTTAGATAGGATTTTCGTCAGGTCAGTGGATAGGACTAGCGTTAGGTGTCCACAGTTCCGAATGCGGAACTGTGGACATACGGACCACAAACTCGTGACCTGCACAGTCAACTTGGAACACACAAATAGGCAGAGAACCGGCTACTAGAAACTGAACGCATCCCTTCCGGCGCGGAAAGATTTCAGGGACCGAGTTATCGAACTAGTTAAGAGGGAACTAACGGAAGCCCTCATCAACAACAGGTGGTGGCTCTCGGTAAAGAGAAAAATGAAAACCTGAGCGACTAGCTTTAGCAGAGAAATAGTGATAGAAAATAGTAGAGTAGAAGGCCAACTTGTAAGTCGCCTAGAAGAGGCGCATATGAGAGTCATCGCAAACGACATGCGAGCGGCGAGAATGGCCCTCGACCACTTCTTCGACGCGAAACACGAAGGTTGCGTTGTCTGAGCTGAAACATGAAGGCACTAATGCCGTCCAATGGGCCCGAGTGGCGGAGGCGCAGCGTGGCAACAAAGCCACAAATCGGTCTCTGTCGGACCGCAGCGGGCGCGTGCTTTCCGAATCGAAACATGTGTGCGGCTTTCCTGCGGCACTTTGCCGAACTGTTTGCGAGGAGCGACTGGCTGGAGAAGGTGGACTTCGATGCCTACCTCGACGGCCTGCCGGAACTCTCGAGCAAGGACGTAGAGTGCTGCGAAAAGCCGATCACAGCCATAGAAGTGGCGCACGTGCTGAGCCGCTGCGCGAATGGAAAATCGCCGGGTTTGAATGGTCTGCTCAACGAACTCTATTTCCACATGACAGACTTGTTCGCTACTGTCTTGGCAGCCGTCTTCTGCAGGTGGCAGCAGACTGGGAGAATTTCCAGTCGCGTGAGCCGGGAAGTGGTGACGCTACTGAGAAGGACCCGAACAAGGGGGCGTGATAGAGACCTTTAAGCCCATAACTCTGCTCAAAACAGAGTTATAGATTCTAGCCAAGGTGCTAACCAAGAGGCTGGCGCGTGTCGTCGGTAGTGTCGTCGGAGACGCGCAAACCTGTGCGATCCACGGCAGATCTATCCACGACAACATCCACCTCATGCGCTACATCGTAGAGCGGGTCAGGAGTAGATCTGGCTTCGCGGGGCGCTGGTCAGCTTGGACCAGTCGAAAGCATTCGACAAGATAGACCATCAATACCTGGCGGCTGTCCTGAGAGCAGCCGGTTTCGGCCCCGTTTTCAGAGGCTGCATCGCTACAATATTCAGTGGCATCTGCTCGGTCGTCAAACTGAACGGCCACCTCTCGGAACCTTTTAGCACAGCTCGCTCGGTCCGTCAAGAATGTCCACTCTCGCCCCTCATCTATTCACTGGCCCTGGAGCCCTTGCTGCGGAGGCTGGATACTTTGAGGGGCATCCCACTCGAACTGGGCCACAGGGAAGCTGTGTCTGTTTACGCGGATGATGTCACCGTCATGGTGTCGGACAATTCAGATTTAGAGGTGGTCGCCACCATACTAGAAGATTACCAGGATTGTACCGGAGCACACATCAACCGAGACAAGTTGTTGGGCTTGCAGCTCGGCAAGTGGAGAGACAAGTCCATGCAGACCAGCGGCGATTTCTGTCGTTGGAGCGAAGGCCATGTCAACGTGCTCGTGGTCTGGTTCGGACCGGACCTCCAGGTAGAGAAAAACTCGTACGAGGTGGCATGCAAGGTAGCCAATCTCACCCAGAAATGGGCCGAGAGGAAGCTGTCTCTAAAAGGTCGAGCGGAGTGGCTAACGCTTACATCGCCTCGGTGGTGTACTACCGCTTGATAGTTGTGCCCTGTCCCAAGACACATCTGACCAGATTGAAACGCATGCTCTTCCGCTTCTTGTGGAAGGGACAGGTTGCGCTGGTCAGGAAATCCATCTGCCACCAACACCCACTGCGTGGTGGTCTCGGAATGCCATCGTTGATGATGCACAGACACGCACTGAGGCTGACGCATCTGCAGAATTACCTCAACGGTGACGGCAACATAACAACGCCGACGAAAGCGAAAACGAGGGCGCACCGGTGTGGGTGCCTTTCGTGCGACACGTATTTCGGCAGCTCGTCTCACTGAGCGAGCTGCAGTCTTGGGTCAAGCGCAAACCGAGGCTGGGCGCCTGGCACCTTGAATGTTGCCAAGCTCGCACGTCACTACCAACTGGACCACGCGGTCATCGGTAAAACAGCGCCTGCGTTCTGTAGAGTGTTAATGGAGAGCAAGAGCGACAACGGCCTGGGAGAGACTCTGGGCGTCGACGAGGACAGTCTGAGTGGTCTCTTCTGGAGGAATTTCACGTCGGGGATCATGGATAATTTCAAAAGGTCACTGGCCTGGCAGTGCTACAGGGGAGTGTTACCTGTTCGAGACAAGCTCTACAGACACGGAAGTGCCAACAGCCGAACCTGTCCGAGATGCGATCAGGGCGACGAAACTGTACGGCACGCTATCGTTCAGTGTCCGTGCATTGCAGAATTGTGGGCTTGTGTCGAACAGCTGCTATCACGTGTGGGAAGATACCGCCTATCAACCGGGTCTATAGTGAAAATCGACCCGCCACCTTCCTTTGGCATGGCAGGACGGCTAGTTTTCCTCTGCCTGGTGGCTATGGTGAAAGAGGTTGTGTGGTGGACACGTCTGAAAGGTTTGAGAACAGAGTTGTTCCTCTCTGGCCAAGCTCTTATCAACTTCACATCAAGTTCCACTTGAGGAGGAAGATGAGGGTAGAAAGGGCGCCGCTGCCTCCTAGTGTGTTTGAAAAGAGATGGGTGAAAGTGACGAAATTGGCGAGGCTGAATGGGCCTACCATGAGCATGATTTTCTAAGCAGAAGGAAGGAACCGGGAGAGGGCACCTTTGATGCCCTTGGTGCGGCAGAGTAATGCGGGACTTTTTGTAGGGTTTCCCCCGAATTACTCTTGTGGTATTCCCCCCTATTGGGGAATTTTTACTTGTTTAATGTTCTTCTTCTTGTTATTCTCCTTTTTACTCGATGTAAACCTCTCCTCTTTGTGTTTGTAAATTGTCCTTGTATTGTCTCTACACTCTGGGCCCTTGTGGCCAATAAAAGAAGGAATTATTATTATTATTATTATTATTATTATATTCCTTTACACGTTTAATGAATACATGCACTTTAAATATTCCATGTACTATTATAATTGTTTTGTCATTAGTCAACGATTACAAATAAACTTTTCAAATATCATATGAAAGATATTTACAGTACACCTAACTACGTAACCCACTAGCCCATATGTAAATTGACGTGTGTTTTTAACGAGCTTTTATGTTTGTTATCTAAACTGTTTCATATTTCATTTGCTTCGGTGAAGTTGATAAGAGAGAACATTAGAAAAATAATTCTAAACATAATGGAACAATTGTTAAACAAAGTGATATTTTTAAGTATTGCTTATACTGAAGGGAATTGTGAAAAGTTGGTGTGAAGGAAAACTCATTGCTGTACATATTAATATCTCGGTGATGTATGTATTATTGTCCATTAAATGTTTTTTTTTATTGTAACATACATACATACATACATACATTCATACATACATACATACATACATGCATGCATGCATGCATGCATGCATACATACATACATACATATATACATACATGCATTCATATATGTGAATGATATATACCATGCACATCCAATGGCAGAACAGACGGAGGTACGCCAGCATGTTCGAGTAAGCCAATATCTCCTGCATTGAAACGATCATTACGTGACATCAGCTTCGATGGCCTGGCCATGTTGCACGAATACCGGACCATCGTTTGATCCAAACTACTCTCAGCTGATGATGAAAAGCGCTCACGAGGAGGACAAAAGAAGTGATTCAAATACGTACTTAAAGGAAATTTAAGAAGTGTGGGTCAATGTCTACGAGTGGGAATTGTTGGCGAATAACCGACACGAGTGGAGATAGATCATCTATGATGGAGCCCAACACTTCCACTCGCATGTACTAAACATCTCAACGATGAACGCGGGTGTAAAAAGCCGCAGAAGCGACCTAGACGGCGTCTCGTTTCCCCCGACACAACAAATGCCTGGCCTACATCGTCACATGCGGGCTCACAGAAATTAATTTTGGCGGACAATCGTCCTATACCCCGAAGGATTGACGTTGACCAGACACACATGTGTGTGTGTGTGTGTGAGTGTGTGGAACGGCCTACTCATTGAATTAACGAGAAAGTGGCTGAGCATTCAAAAGACACTTGTACCCTTTAACGTAATCCTAAGCCAGAATCAGCGTGGCACTGTGACAAGGCTGGACTTTTGAATTACAGGTACAATCCATCCGACGGGCTTCCACACAGTTGTCATCAACCCAGATTCACTCACAAAGCTTGGGTCGAGCTGAGGCTATGGTAAAGAGACTTGCCGAAGATGACACGCAGTGGGATCAAACCTGGGTCCTCGGCATTGCAAAGCGAGCTTCTTGAACATTCGGCCATGCTGCATCCATGATATATATATATATATATATATATATATATATATACATACACACATACACACACATACATACATATATACATACATACATATTTACATACATATCCCTAGAGGATTTCCAATCTTCCCTATGATGTCATTCAGCGACATTAACAATTTTCATACAATAGCCCATTGTTCGTTCGTCTTCAGTTCAATGATATTCTCAACATTATTTTTTTATTCGAATTAATCTGAATCATTCCCACCATTGCTGATCTTGTAATGATATGTGTGTGTGTGTGTGTGTGTGTGTGTGTGTGTGTGTGTGTGTGTGTGTGTACGTATTTATGTATGTATGTATTTATGTTTGTATGTATGTATATATGTGTGTATGTATGTGTGTGTGTATGTATGTGTGTATGTATGTACGTACGGACGTGTGTATGTATGTATGTATGTATGCATGTATGTATGTATGTATGTATGTATGTATGTATGTATGTATGTATGTATGTATGTATGCATGTGTGGTTGTATTATACACACACACACACACACATCTATATATATGATGTATATTTTCTATTTTGTCTTTTCTAGTATTATTATATTGGCAGAATCGTTAGAGCATCGGACACAAATTGCCTTGCAGTATTTCTTCCGGCTGTTTACGTTTAAATCGCACCGAGGTCAACTTTACCTTTCATCCTTCGGGATCGATAAGATAAAGTACCAGTCAATTACTGGAGACGATTTAACCGGCTAAAACCCCTCCCACCAAATGTTTGATATTCTAGCTATGTTAGAAACGATTATCATTTTTAGTAGCTTTATTTTATAGCTTATTTTCACTACTCAATTGAGGACAGCTTCGTGTACCATGGGTTACAGGCAGTTGCTTTCTGTTGTTTTTAGAGTTTTCTACGAAAGAGTTCATAATCTACGAAATATGTCTGCCGTACCTAGTAGTGCTATTTCCCGTTTGTTGTGCATGTATGTAAGTCCTGGTGTTTTGTTTATATATTCTATGTATGTAAGTCCTGGTGTTTTGTTTATATATTCTATGTATGTAAGTCCTGGTGTTTTGTTTATATATTCTATGCATATCTTTTTATCATTTCCATGACGACTGTTAATATGGTGATTGTTTCTGTTTTCCATCATCACGTTCTGCTTATCTCTATTTCTAGGTCTTCATATTTCTATAGTTCTTAGCTGATGTGCCTATTATATTCCTTCACTATCTTTTTGTTTCATTTTTTGTAAGTGTTGTAATTTGTTTAGTTCATTAATTCCGAAGTATTTGTAAGTCTGTCTTTGGTCTAATTACCTTATCTTTATTTTATTTATCTAACATTATATTATTAGTTTTTATTAATGTTCCTCTTTCTAGACCAAATTTAATGCCGATATCCCTACTGAATCCGTGAATCATATGTATGGTTTTCTAGTTGTTTGACATTAGAATCATTCGAATCAGACAGATTCAGGTTACCTATATATAAGAGATAGTTTATTTTCACCTGCATCCGTATCCAGTCTAGTTTAGTATGTTGGTTAAAGATATTAGTAGTACCATACAGATGAGAGGCGGAGAGTTTCGTTTTGGAAATGTTCTCTTTTGTTTTAATCTGTTCAACTGTCTTCCATTTTTATTCATGACATGTTTGATCTACCTGCTTCATTATTATTGGTGCTACCTTACTCATAAATAATATTTCTAGAATCCGCCTCCAAAGTGTTTTGGTAATCAATCGATGACCTTCTTCAGTCATGGTTTTATTGACCAGTAATCGATTTTTACATTCACATGAACCTTTGTAACATCCTTTCTGCTTTTCCTGAAGTATGTTCTTTTGTCCATGTGGAAATTAATCTTTTGCGATAAGATTGTCACCTACAGACCAATACTCTTAACTACACATCCCTAACATGATGTATATTTAGTGTTCACAATTAAGAAGGTTGAATCAATCAAATGTCTGGCTCTTTAAGTAAATTATTAAATATCTTTACAATTACTTTATGTGCTCTTGTTATATATTTTAGTCAGAAGTTTAGCACTATGTCACTTCCGAGTGTTTTCCACTTGTTTGTATTTTGAAGATTCTGAGTTACTTCTTGTGTTGTTATCGCTTCACAGGATTTTTCGGCTGATTTACCTGTAACTATCATCCGCTGTTCATACTCCCCTACTCAAAATTTACTTCTCTTGTTGTTGGCGCTGTAGTCATCATCATTTTGTTTTTACACAGTTCTTGAATTATTTCTTTGTTGCTATCTCTTCCCAAGATTGTTCGACTGGTGCACTTGTGGCTATCATCCGTTGTTCATACTCCTCTACCCCACAACATTCCACTTCTCCTGTTGGTGATGTAATGTGTTTACCTAGTTCTTGGTAAAAATCGTTTTGGGTGGGAGTTGAACTCCTTCTTTTGTTCAAAGAAACGTTGTCTCTTTACATAACGACGTATTCTTTGCGATTTAGCAAGGATCTCTTGTTTTAGTAGATCTTTGATTTCGGATAATTTTCTTTGTCTCTTTCTTCCTTTTTTTTCCTTTTTGTTGTTGTCTTTTCCCTATGGATTTCATTAAAGTTTGAGAGATATTTAATTTTATTTTATTGGATTTAGGGAGGGTCATTATGCAAAAAGAAAACGAACACACGCACTGGTTGTATTTCACTTCTGTTTCTAGTTTATTGAAAGATCATCGATCTATTGTCTATTGTCAGAGTCCTTTCGTCACAGTCTGTGACCTTGTTGATGACGCTCCCTAATGTTGCAGCTTAGCTGCAGTTGCAGTAGTCCGTGTTACGGTGTGATGATGATAATGATGATGATATTGATGGTGGTGGTAGTGGTGGTGGTGATGATGGATTGGCAGAATCGGTAGAGCGTCGGATAAAATACCTTGCAGTATTTGTTCAGGCTCTTTATGTTCTGAGTTCAAATCCCACCGAGGTTGACTTCGTCTTTCATCCTTCTCGTGTCGATAAAATAAAGTACCAGTCAAGTACTGGGGTCGATTTAATCGACTAACTCCTCCCCCTAAATTTCTGGCCGTGTGCCTATGTTAGAAAAGCTTATTATTATTACAATGATGATGATGATGGCGATGATGGCGATGATGATGATGATGATGATGATTATGATGATGGCGATGATGATGGCGATGATGATAATGATGATGATGATAATGACGATGATGATGATGATGACGATGATGATGACGATGATGATGATGATGACGACGATGATGACGATGATGATGATGGTGACGATGATGATGATGATGAAAGACGTGATAGTGGTGAGTGGAAGGTTAAAAGAAAAGGAGGGAAAAGCTGAAAAGAAGTGAAAAGAAGAATAAGAAAAAGTAGAATATGAAGGTTGAATAAAGAAAGAAAGAATAGAACAATATTTACACCAGGAAAGGACACGGCACCATCAACACCACCACCAGCGCCACCACCACCACCATCGCCATCACCACCATCACCACCACCACCACCACCACCACCATACCACCATACCACCACCACCACCACAACCATCATGAACAGAAATAAAATACATACTCTACTAAATAGTATTGAGTGCTCTTTCAGTTATTGTTTGACCTGTTCTATG
>JAOPJM010367377.1:0-11552 GCA_027124095.1 Muusoctopus leioderma | reverse complement strand
AATAAAGCCAATGAATAGTATACAGAACAGTATACAGAATAAATATTAGACTTATCGAAAATTAACTCCAAGCTAGAAACAAGAAAAAAAAAACAATTGCTTAGATGCAATCGCCCTTTAGAATCGCAAAGGTGGGTAATTTTCGAGAAATAAAATATTTCTTTTTACAAAATATATTTCTCAATTAACTCCAAGCTGGGGAAGTGGACATTCTGATCTTCGTTGGCAAGTAGCGACAACCATGGACGCGTTTCAACCTTGTTACTGTATACTGTTCTGTATAATATTCATTGGCTTTTAAAGTTCCGAGTTATTGGTTTTACTGATTTAATAGGATAATTGTTACGTAATAATCGGGTGAGTTTTGTGGGTGGTGTGATTTGAGTATGTAGAGTAGTTTCAGATTTTTGATTTAACGTGTTTTGTTTCTGATTGTGAGCCTTCAATTCTTTATTCTGCTAGATTTTGGGATTAGCGGGTGAGTTAGGTTGTGTGGTATACGGTCGAGTATTTATAGAAATATTGCTAATATATATAATTATTGCATATATATATAAGCGCAGGCATGGCTGTGTGGTTAAGAAGTTCGCTTCGCAACCACGTGGTTTCGGGTTCAGTCCCACTGCGTGCACCTTGGGTAAGTGTCTTCTACTATAACCTCGGGCTGACCAATGTCTTGTGAGTGAATTTGGTAGACGGAAACTGCAGAAGCCCGTCGTATATATATATATGCATACATGCGGTTCGGCAATAGAGACCGATAGAATAAGTACCTGATTTAAAAAAAATAAGTATTGGGGTCGATCTGATCGACCACCAAGGCGGTGCCCCAACATGGCCTTAGTCAAATGACTGAAACAAGTAAAAGTGTAAAAGAATATATGGCGGTTTTGGTAGAGTTTAATTATGTAATACAGACTCAGATATATCTTCCGCCTCACACACATGGAGGAAGGCAAACATACTTTCTAAATCCAGAAGCCTGATGATTGTTATTGCGTAATATGACGTAATCCCACGAAACATTATGTTCATTATGTAGCAGGAAATATATCTGGAAATATATTACACACGCACGCACACGCGCACATACACACACACACACACACACACACACAATATATATTGTTATTACAAGAACCTTTGCTCTTCTCTCTTCATCCCAGACTGTGTGTACCACCTATATCAAGCCCACCCGATGTACCCACCTCTATTCTTCTTACCATCCCTACTGTATCCCATCTATCCCTATGAACTCTACAATTAACAGTTTGCTCAATCCTACCTCTAGGTTCCCCCTCTGCAGACATTGCTGCTGCTGCTCCTGTTGTTTTTGTTGTTGCTGTTGTTGTTGCTTAGCTCCAGGTCAGTCCTCATCCCTCAAATTCTCACGATCAAAGGCGTTCCAGCCATGACCATCACGTAATATTTTAAACATAGCACATTTAAGGCGGTGAATTGGCATATTCGTTAAAGCATCGGATAGAATGCCTTGCAGTATTCCTTCCGGCCCACTACGCTCTGAGTTCAAACCCTGCCGAGGTCAACTTTGCCTTTCATCCTCACAGGGTAGATAAATAAAGTACCTGAGTTCGAATTCCACTGTGGTCTACGTGGGTGGTAGACATAATTCATCGCCCAGTTTAACACCATCACCTGGCACCGTGGCTGCCTTTAGCGGAGTCCATTCTGTTGTAACCATTCAAGCAAGGTCTCCAGTCTGAGGATAACTTCCTCTCGCCCAGCCGTCTCGGAGACCCTAAAAAGAAGAGTGATGGTCACCGTTCTTCTCTACTGACTAACTGATAAAACAATCTAAGAGTACATTATACAATATGTCACTTCTTTTTTAAGACGGGTGTGATTTGAGGGGTATTTAGCTGCTTTTTCTAGCATGTTTTTCCCGACAGGCGTCGACCTAGAGAAGTTCAAGCGGAACATCAACATCATTGATCTCAAGGCCTGGAAAGTTCATCTGCGCTTCTATCTCATTAAACCAAATAAGCAGAAAATGTATACAATACAAGTGTGTGAGTATGTATATGTATGAGTATTTCTCTATGTATGTGTATGTATTTATATATGTACGTGTTTGTGTCTTGTGTAAATGTACACATTCTGGGTGCGTGTATATATGTACATATGTTGGAGAGTGTAAGCATGTATGTACGATTTCTAGCGATGTATATGTATGTGTGTTTCTTTATGTATGTATGTGTTTGCGTAAATGAACAAATTGTGTGTGCGTGTATATATGTACATATGTTGTTGTGTAAGCATGTGTGTACGATTTCTGGCGATGTATATCTTTATGTGTTTCTTTGTGTATGTATGTATGTGTTTGTGTAAATGTACATATTCTGTGTGCGTGTATATATGTACATATGTTGGTGTGTAAGCACGTGTGTGCGATTTCTAGCGATGTATAATTATGTGTGTTTCTTTATGTATGTATGTATGTATGTGTTTGTGTAAATGTACATATTCTGGGTGCGTGTGCATATGTATATATGTTAGTGTGTAAGCACGTGTGTGCGATTTCTAGCGATGTATAATTATGTGTTTTTCTTTATGTATGTTTGTATGTATGTATGTATGTATGTATGTATGTATGTATGTGTTTGTGTAAATGTACATATTCTGGGTGCGTGTTCATATGTACATATGTTGGTGTGTAAGCACGTGTGTGCGATTTCTAGCGATGTATAATTGTGTGTGTTTCTTTATGTATGTATGTATGTATGTGTTTGTGTAAATGTACATATTCTGGGTGCGTGTGCATATGTACATATGTTAGTGTGTGAGTATGCGGCGATGTATATGTATGTGTATGTGTATATCTTTATGCATGTATATGTATATGTATGTGTATTTCTTTATGTATGTATGTATGTATGTGTTTGCGTAAATGTACATATTCTGTGTTCGTGTACATATGTACATATGTTGGTGTGTAAGCGTGTGTATACGATTTCTGTGTGTGTGTACGTATGTGCGTGTATGTGGGTTAGTGTGAGCCTATGTCTTTGTGTTTGAGTACATTGATGTCAGAACATATGATTGAGTGTAGACATGAGTATGTGTGTGTGTGTGTGTGTGTGTCTGTCTGTGTGTGTGTGTGTGTTTGCGTGCGTATATGTGTACCTGTGTTTGTTCATGTATTTGTTGCATGTATGTGTATTTCAGTGTGTATATATGTATGTCTGTGCCTGTTCATGTGTCTGTGTATTAGTGTGTGTGTGTGTGTGTTTGTGTACGTGTGTGTATGTGTGTATGTGACTGTTCATGTATTTGATGCGTGTATGTGTATTTGTGTACATATGCGTGTGTCTGTGACTGTTCATGTGTCAGTGTATGTGTATTTGCGTGTGTATATGTGTGTCTGCGGCTGTTCATGTATTTGTGTGTGTGTGAGTGTGTGTGTGTGTGAGTGTGTGTGTGTATTTTTGTGCGTATATGTGAGTCTATGTCTGTTCATGTGCCTATATATTTATGTGCGCATATGTGTGAGTGTGAGTGTGTGTGTGTGTGTGTGCGTGTGTGTGTGTGTGTGTGTACGCGCTTAAGCATATGTGTGTGTACGTCTCTACCTACGCCTATGTGTATGTGTATGTGCATATGCGTGTATGTGTGCGTGTGTGTGTGTGTGTGTGTACGTGCTTAAGCATATGTGTGTGTACGTCTCTACCTACGCCTATGTGTATGTGTATGTGCACATGCGTGTATGTGTGCGTGTGTGTGTGTGTACGTGCTTAAGCATATGTGTGTGTACGTCTCTACCTACGCCTATGTGTATGTGTATGTGTATCGGCGTGTCCTTGTATGTTTGTTCAGCTGTGTGTGAAATGCAAACAATAATATTATGTCCTCGAAACATAAACTAAGATCTATTTGAAGTTTAAAAACGTTTATTTCTTACATTGGCACAACGCCACCACACATCTGTACAGTCAATAGAATCATCGACTACCCCTACCTCTACCCCCTGCCCCCCAGTACCCACCCTGGCCCTCTTATAGGAACCATACTTATTTTATCAATCCCGGAAGGATGAAAGGCACATTCGCTGCTAGAGAGATTTCATCACAGACTGTAGAGCAATGAAACCTAATATTGATTTGTTTCAGCGTCGGCTGGCAGAGGGCCACACTTTTAGGGAAGGGGATGGGGGGTGGTGGGTGGCGGCGGCAGGCACAGTGTAGTCGATTTAAAAGAGAATGCACAACATAAAGGGAGATAACTCGATATACGCATCTGACGTCACAAGATGTTCAAATTGTCACTCAACAAGACAGTCAAAAGATATGCAATCAGTCGCTCTACCCTTCTCCAGGCTTTTTGAAGAGAGAACATATTTCAACTATTCCAGGCGCTATTCCTCCACTCTGCATATCTTTTATACTACCATACAAGACTATACTGCACTATAGGTTTATGTGGTCGCTCCAGGTGCTAGACTTTGGAACCAAATCTACCTCAAATCACAAACTACAGTTTAAAAGATGGAAGGACATTGCATAATGTAGTCCTTGTTATACATTTTCTGGAAAAGCATTCTTACAAAGACATTTTCGCAAACGAACGCAAAGATATTAAAAATAAGATAAAAATTGAAACTGAAATTAAAAATGACAAAGAAAATAAAGGTAAAAGCATTTTGATAAAGAGTTTCTCCATAACGCACACACATAGAGTGGGATTTGGAAGAGTAGAAGGAAAAACGTTCATTCAGACCTAGGGAAGATGATATTGCGAGGGCCAATATTATACGTTATTGTTTGATTGAAGTTGAAATTAAAAATGACAAAGAAAATAAAGGTAAAAGCATTTTGATAGAGAGTTTCCTCAAGTGTGATGCCCCATGGTGGGCGAACATTCCGGACACCAAGAGGTGGTTAATGGTGTGGCTAAATATGTTGGAATGATAAAACACTGGTTGACCCGGAGTCCGTTGGAGAACACTGTGAATCTGATCGTGGAAGCGATCTCTCAAGTGACGGGCTGTTTTCACCAACGTAAAGCGCACCGCAGGGTTTGCATGTGATGCAGTATATGATGTTAGCAGACGTGCAACTAAAGTTTTGGGTGATTTGGTACTGGAGTTTGGGGCCGGTATTTGTTGTTGCGTTATTGATGTAGGGGCAGGTGGTGTGACACATGCGACGAACACACTTGGAAATCTCTGTTTGGGTGAAGCTGGGGCTGGGGAGCTTCTAGCTAAAAGGTTGTGGAGTTTATTATCTCTTTTGAGGGATAGGAGAATTAGTGCGAGAAAGATCGGAGCGATTATGGGATCAGAGAGTAGAAATTTAAAGTTGTGGAGGAGTGTGGTTCCAATAGGAAGGTGACTGAGTGGAAGTTGGATAAGGGTGGTATCTTGTTTGTAGGTGTGCGTGTAGAAGAGAGTGATGGTATGATTGATGGGTGGGTCTGGCGGAGTGCGGTAACCACAACCAATCAGGGGTTTCCTCGATTAAAGATGTGCCACGTTTCTTCAGATTTGGAGTTGAAATCCGAATTGAAGCTGCATAGGTGGCAAAGTCGGGGGACTATTGGTTAGTAGATTTGGTGTGTCAGTGGTGAAGGGAGGAACAGTGGAGTTAAGAGTGTGAGAAAGTGGGATTGCAGTGGACAGAAGTGGAAAGTTAGAGGTTGTGGTTATTAACGGAGATATCTAGGAATAAGACGGAGTTGTCCGATACCGTAGAAGGGAATTCATGGGCATGGTAAAACGAGTTAGTATAATAGATGAAGTTATCGATCGAGCATATATATATATATATATGCTCGATCGATAACTTCATCTATTATACTAACTCGTTTTACCATGCCCATGAATTCCCTTCTACGGTATCGGACAACTCCGTCTTATTCCTAGATATCTCCGTTAATAACCACAACCTCTAACTTTCCACTTCTGTCCACTGCAATCCCACTTTCTCACACTCTTAACTCCACTGTTCCTCCCTTCACCACTGACACACCAAATCTACTAACCAATAGTCCCCCGACTTTGCCACCTATGCAGCTTCAATTCGGATTTCAACTCCAAATCTGAAGAAACGTGGCACATCTTTAATCGAGGAAACCCCTGATTGGTTGTGGTTACCGCACTCCGCCAGACCCACCCATCAATCATACCATCACTCTCTTCTACACGCACACCTACAAACAAGATACCACCCTTATCCAACTTCCACTCAGTCACCTTCCTATTGGAACCACACTCCTCCACAACTTTAAATTTCTACTCTCTGATCCCATAATCGCTCCGATCTTTCTCGCACTAATTCTCCTATCCCTCAAAAGAGATAATAAACTCCACAACCTTTTAGCTAGAAGCTCCCCAGCCCCAGCTTCACCCAAACAGAGATTTCCAAGTGTGTTCGTCGCATGTGTCACACCACCTGCCCCTACATCAATAACGCAACAACAAATACCGGCCCCAAACTCCAGTACCAAATCACCCAAAACTTTAGTTGCACGTCTGCTAACATCATATACTGCATCACATGCAAACCCTGCGGTGCGCTTTACGTTGGTGAAAACAGCCCGTCACTTGAGAGATCGCTTCCACGATCAGATTCACAGTGTTCTCCAACGGACTCCGGGTCAACCAGTGTTTTATCATTCCAACATATTTAGCCACACCATTAACCACCTCTTGGTGTCCGGAATGTTCGCCCACCATGGGGCATCACACTTGAGGAAACTCTCTATCAAAATGCTTTTACCTTTATTTTCTTTGTCATTTTTAATTTCAACTTCAATCAAACAATAACGTATAATATTGGCCCTCGCAATATCATCTTCCCTAGGTCTGAATGAACGTTTTTCCTTCTACTCTTCCAAATCCCACTCTATGTGTGTGCGTTATGGAGAAACTCTTTATCAAAATGCTTTTACCTTTATTTTCTTTGTCATTTTTAATTTCAGTTTCAATTTTTATCTTATTTTTAATATCTTTGCGTTCGTTTGCGAAAATGTCTTTGTAAGAATGCTTTTCCAGAAAATGTATAACAAGGACTACATTATGCAATGTCCTTCCATCTTTTAAACTGTAGTTTGTGATTTGAGGTAGATTTGGTTCCAAAGTCTAGCACCTGGAGCGACCACATAAACCTATAGTGCAGTATAGTCTTGTATGGTAGTATAAAAGATATGCAGAGTGGAGGAATAGCGCCTGGAATAGTTGAAATATGTTCTCTCTTCAAAAAGCCTGGAGAAGGGTAGAGCGACTGATTGCATATCTTTTGACTGTCTTGTTGAGTGACAATTTGAACATCTTGTGACGTCAGATGCGTATATCGAGTTATCTCCCTTTATGTTGTGCATTCTCTTTTAAATCGACTACACTGTGCCTGCCGCCGCCACCCACCACCCCCCATCCCCTTCCCTAAAAGTGTGGCCCTCTGCCAGCCGACGCTGAAACAAATCAATATTAGGTTTCATTGCTCTACAGTCTGTGATGAAATCTCTCTAGCAGCGAATGTGCCTTTCATCCTTCCGGGATTGATAAAATAAGTATGGTTCCTATAAGAGGGCCAGGGTGGGTACTGGGGGGCAGGGGGTAGAGGTAGGGGTAGTCGATGATTCTATTGACTGTACAGATGTGTGGTGGCGTTGTGCCAATGTAAGAAATAAACGTTTTTAAACTTCAAATAGATCTTAGTTTATGTTTCGAGGACATAATATTATTGTTTGCATTTCACACACAGCTGAACAAACATACAAGGACACGCCGATACACATACACATACACATAGGCGTAGGTAGAGACGTACACACACATATGCTTAAGCACGTACACACACACACACGCACACATACACGCATGTGCACATACACATACACATAGGCGTAGGTAGAGACGTACACACACATATGCTTAAGCACGTACACACACACACACACACACGCACACATACACGCATATGCACATACACATACACATAGGCGTAGGTAGAGACGTACACACACATATGCTTAAGCGCGTACACACACACACACACACACGCACACACACACACACACACTCACACTCACACATATGCGCACATAAATATATAGGCACATGAACAGACATAGACTCACATATACGCACAAAAATACACACACACACTCACACACACACACACTCACACACACACAAATACATGAACAGCCGCAGACACACATATACACACGCAAATACACATACACTGACACATGAACAGTCACAGACACACGCATATGTACACAAATACACATACACGCATCAAATACATGAACAGTCACATACACACATACACACACGTACACAAACACACACACACACACACTAATACACAGACACATGAACAGGCACAGACATACATATATACACACTGAAATACACATACATGCAACAAATACATGAACAAACACAGGTACACATATACGCACGCAAACACACACACACACACAGACAGACACACACACACACACACACACATACTCATGTCTACACTCAATCATATGTTCTGACATCAATGTACTCAAACACAAAGACATAGGCTCACACTAACCCACATACACGCACATACGTACACACACACAGAAATCGTATACACACGCTTACACACCAACATATGTACATATGTACACGAACACAGAATATGTACATTTACGCAAACACATACATACATACATACATAAAGAAATACACATACATATACATATACATGCATAAAGATATACACATACACATACATATACATCGCCGCATACTCACACACTAACATATGTACATATGCACACGCACCCAGAATATGTACATTTACACAAACACATACATACATACATACATAAAGAAACACACACAATTATACATCGCTAGAAATCGCACACACGTGCTTACACACCAACATATGTACATATGAACACGCACCCAGAATATGTACATTTACACAAACACATACATACATACATACATACATACATACATACATACAAACATACATAAAGAAAAACACATAATTATACATCGCTAGAAATCGCACACACGTGCTTACACACTAACATATATACATATGCACACGCACCCAGAATATGTACATTTACACAAACACATACATACATACATACATAAAGAAACACACATAATTATACATCGCTAGAAATCGCACACACGTGCTTACACACCAACATATGTACATATATACACGCACACAGAATATGTACATTTACACAAACACATACATACATACACAAAGAAACACATAAAGATATACATCGCCAGAAATCGTACACACATGCTTACACAACAACATATGTACATATATACACGCACACACAATTTGTTCATTTACGCAAACACATACATACATAAAGAAACACACATACATATACATCGCTAGAAATCGTACATACATGCTTACACTCTCCAACATATGTACATATATACACGCACCCAGAATGTGTACATTTACACAAGACACAAACACGTACATATATAAATACATACACATACATAGAGAAATACTCATACATATACATACTCACACACTTGTATTGTATACATTTTCTGCTTATTTGGTTTAATGAGATAGAAGCGCAGATGAACTTTCCAGGCCTTGAGATCAATGATGTTGATGTTCCGCTTGAACTTCTCTAGGTCGACGCCTGTCGGGAAAAACATGCTAGAAAAAGCAGCTAAATACCCCTCAAATCACACCCGTCTTAAAAAAGAAGTGACATATTGTATAATGTACTCTTAGATTGTTTTATCAGTTAGTCAGTAGAGAAGAACGGTGACCATCACTCTTCTTTTTAGGGTCTCCGAGACGGCTGGGCGAGAGGAAGTTATCCTCAGACTGGAGACCTTGCTTGAATGGTTACAACAGAATGGACTCCGCTAAAGGCAGCCACGGTGCCAGGTGATGGTGTTAAACTGGGCGATGAATTATGTCTACCACCCACGTAGACCACAGTGGAATTCGAACTCAGGTACTTTATTTATCTACCCTGTGAGGATGAAAGGCAAAGTTGACCTCGGCAGGGTTTGAACTCAGAGCGTAGTGGGCCGGAAGGAATACTGCAAGGCATTCTATCCGATGCTTTAACGAATATGCCAATTCACCGCCTTAAATGTGCTATGTTTAAAATATTACGTGATGGTCATGGCTGGAACGCCTTTGATCGTGAGAATTTGAGGGATGAGGACTGACCTGGAGCTAAGCAACAACAACAGCAACAACAAAAACAACAGGAGCAGCAGCAGCAATGTCTGCAGAGGGGGAACCTAGAGGTAGGATTGAGCAAACTGTTAATTGTAGAGTTCATAGGGATAGATGGGATACAGTAGGGATGGTAAGAAGAATAGAGGTGGGTACATCGGGTGGGCTTGATATAGGTGGTACACACAGTCTGGGATGAAGAGAGAAGAGCAAAGGTTCTTGTAATAACAATATATATTGTGTGTGTGTGTGTGTGTGTGTGTGTATGTGCGCGTGTGCGTGCGTGTGTAATATATTTCCAGATATATTTCCTGCTACATAATGAACATAATGTTTCGTGGGATTACGTCATATTACGCAATAACAATCATCAGGCTTCTGGATTTAGAAAGTATGTTTGCCTTCCTCCATGTGTGTGAGGCGGAAGATATATCTGAGTCTGTATTACATAATTAAACTCTACCAAAACCGCCATATATTCTTTTACACTTTTACTTGTTTCAGTCATTTGACTAAGGCCATGTTGGGGCACCGCCTTGGTGGTCGATCAGATCGACCCCAATACTTATTTTTTTTAAATCAGGTACTTATTCTATCGGTCTCTATTGCCGAACCGCATGTATGCATATATATATATACGACGGGCTTCTGCAGTTTCCGTCTACCAAATTCACTCACAAGACATTGGTCAGCCCGAGGTTATAGTAGAAGACACTTACCCAAGGTGCACGCAGTGGGACTGAACCCGAAACCACGTGGTTGCGAAGCGAACTTCTTAACCACACAGCCATGCCTGCGCTTATATATATATGCAATAATTATATATATTAGCAATATTTCTATAAATACTCGACCGTATACCACACAACCTAACTCACCCGCTAATCCCAAAATCTAGCAGAATAAAGAATTGAAGGCTCACAATCAGAAACAAAACACGTTAAATCAAAAATCTGAAACTACTCTACATACTCAAATCACACCACCCACAAAACTCACCCGATTATTACGTAACAATTATCCTATTAAATCAGTAAAACCAATAACTCGGAACTTTAAAAGCCAATGAATATTATACAGAACAGTATACAGTAACAAGGTTGAAACGCGTCCATGGTTGTCGCTACTTGCCAACGAAGATCAGAATGTCCACTTCCCCAGCTTGGAGTTAATTGAGAAATATATTTTGTAAAAAGAAATATTTTATTTCTCGAAAATTACCCACCTTTGCGATTCTAAAGGGCGATTGCATCTAAGCAATTGTTTTTTTTTTCTTGTTTCTAGCTTGGAGTTAATTTTCGATAAGTCTAATATTTATTCTGTATACTGTTCTGTATACTATTCATTGGCTTTATT